>CM076716.1:27257511-27353650 GCA_038501795.1 Pseudopleuronectes americanus | reverse complement strand
CTTTTATTCCACAAATTAGATCGTGAGGACGTGAACAAACAATGATGCTGCGTTGATGTGAAGGAAGTCAATTCCGGCCTTTTAACAAAAAAACGAATCACTGATTTAAACTGTTCAACATCCTGAGGCCAAAAATCAAAACAGCGACTGATCAGGATGTGATTTTTATAAGAGACACACTGTGATGTCTCTCTGAAAGACGTTCCGACCACACAGGAGATCTCCTGGTAAAGCTTCACTCTAACGAGTCGAGTGAGGAACCGAAGCAAACGAGCGCCGGGGCCGTCTCCAGCTGACCCGTCATCAGCTGTCAGGCTGGACGTTCACAAGAGGAGCTGTCAGTCAGATGCATTCTGGGAGCAAAGTTCGGCTCCAGTCGGGCTGACGGGACAGACAGGACGGAGGACGAGTCGTCTCCCGGGTTTCAGAGGAGAACTCACAGCAGCTCTGAAGCACGACACAGACCGATTCAAACTTTAACCCTCCACTGCTGCATAAAGTGTCCAACAGGAAGTATCATCGTTATAATATATTCATATATAAATATTATATACTATCATGAATATACATGAAGTGTTTAGTTTATTAGGAGCATCTGGATACATCTGGTTCCTGCAGACGTGGAACCGGTTGTTTCATGTCTCCTGTGCCTCTGAGATTTAAATGATTGACGTAAACAATAAAAACACGCGTCTGTCAAAGCAACAGAAATTCAACCGCATCACTAAACTGTGACCGCAGTGACATCATCACTGACCTCCACGCTGAGTTCTGTTTACTGACGAGTCACTGACGCCAGAGAAGCAGACTCGTGACCAGATGATGGTAGATGTGATTTTCCATCCACTCTGAACCACGTCTGTGGCTGCAGCTTCTCCACAGGCCAGAACATATCAATCAATCAATCTCTGTTGCAGCCTCATGGAGGAAACTAAAAGTTGGACAGGAAGTTGCAGCCTAAGCGTGCTCAGTGTCAGCGTCTCACCTGGAGCGGCGAGGGGGCGGAGCGTCGGCACGGGAGCGTCACAGTGACATCACAAACTCCTGGTGAATCTGTGGTGAAGTGAAATCCTCCTGAGAGCTCCGGCCTCTTCAACAGCTGATCTGAATCTGAAGAGGCCGACGACGGAGACAAAAGAGAGAGAGGGGCGCCGACACCCCACCCCCAGCACCCCCCCTCCCTCATCCTCCATTCATAGGGCCCTGCAGGAGTCCACTCCCCGCCCTCCCCACAGGGCAGACCCCCCCTCCCTCCCCCACACACACCGGAGTCCTCTCAATGTGGGAGCATGTGGAGAAGCAGCGAGTCGGACACAGGCCATTAGAGATAACCAAACAACTACTCAGCACTGGATTATACAGGGGCTTTTCTCCCCCCCCCATTAAAACCATGAGATTAATATGAAAGAATCCATTCGTCCTGCGGAGACACAGAATGTAAGTCAACAAGAGAACAACACGTCTTCCGTCAGGAGCCTCCAACAAAAATACGAAATATATTCATGTTCCATTATTTACATGTGAACAACAGACCTTCACAGCAGACACACAAACCTCAACACCTCTGTCACGTGGTTTTCAGACGGGAGCTCTGGAGACGGACTAGACTTTCACACATGGACGAATCCACAGGAGATTCTCCGCTCTGACACATTCACAACAATATGTAAATCTCAGCATGGAAACCTCCACGCGTTCGGCTCCACTCTTTCCTCCTGAGATATTTGTTTTCTTCAGTCTGTTTCCAGTAGAGTCAGTTAACAAGAGGAGAACACGTGTCACATGTTTTTTAATCAGAATTCAATATGCCACGTCCTTATTATTTAATATCCCTAATATGTTTATTGGCAAAAGCCCCTGAAAATCCGCCAGGTTCTAGTTTCCATCCATCCAGTGTTTCTGCTGCAGTTTCACTTCACTCAGGCTGTTTTCAGACGTGACCTGAACTCAGGAGGATCTCCGGATGTTCACCGGAGGAGCTCGATGCAAGAAGTGAGAGAATCAGGACTTTCTCTGGAGTTTCTCCGGCCAGTCCCCCCAGTAAAAAGTCCAGATGATGCCCGAATGAGCTGATGTGAGCCGCAGGAGATACGAGGCAGAATTCACACGTTCAACACAAGCTCACGACTGAATAAATGACAATAAAGCTGCTGTCAACACTCGTTTTCACAATGAGCCACAAATCCAAACTGAACCTGCAAAGCTGAGCTGTAAAAGCTGCGCTAAATCGAGTTTGACTCACACTGGCTCACTGCATCAGAGACGTGACCTGAGGAGAAGTTCCAGACCCAGAGTTCACCTTTCACACACACGTTTTCTCCGGAGCAGTCAAACCAGACAAAAGTGAGGTTGCTCTTTCTCCTCTGCTTCCAACACAAGTCGGCTGAGTGCTGCAAACATCCAGAAACTTCTGCAAGTCGTGAGAGTCTCTCTGAAGGTTTCACCTCAGAACCAGGACGGCAGCTCCCACACAAAACCCTGAACATCTTATCGGAAGCATTCAGACATCAGCTCAACCATCAGCGACATAACCAGGAATAATACACATTATTAAAAAGGTATTAAAATGTATAAAAGTTTAAATTCTGACAGTGTGGTTGAAAGTATTTGAATTAGTTTATCTTGTTAAAGTACATGTTATCTAATATTTATATAGTAATCATTATAAACATGACTTTTTTTTCCTCCTAGAACTGAACAAGGATGAAGAAGCAGATTCATCAGTTTCCTGTTGTTCGCTTTGTGATGACTCCAGATTCTTTACATGATCAACCAGCACAACCACACACACACACACACACACACACACAAACACAAACACACACACACACACTTCGGTAAAGTTGCTGAGCAGTCATGAGTCAATAAAACGAGATGGAGCTAAGGCGTGAAGCGTGGTCCACCTACACCCTCGATTTTATTCTTAAAGCTTCCGGTTGCACAACAGCAGCAGCAGGGGGAGGTCGAGCTGATACAACAGCAGCAGGGGAGGTCGAACTGATACAACAGCAGCAGGGGGAGGTCGAGCTGATACAACAGCAGCAGCAGGGAGATTGAGCTGATTCAACAGCAGCAGGGGGAGGTTGAGCTGATTCCACAGCAGCAGCAGGGATGTCACCGTACAGGACGCCAACCTTCAGGCCAGAGTCTCAATTAAAGAGGGAGTGTGGTTAAATCTAGTTAATGTCTGCCTCTGCCTGGTGAAATGCTGGATTCATTTCTCAGCGAGGCCACGGGCTGTAAATACATCCGTAATTACCCACACTGCCGTCAGGTGGGGTTAATGGGGAAACCATTAGCAGAGCGAGGACAGAGGGAGGAGGTGGAGAATTCAGCTGTGAGCGGAGTCAGCCGACATCAGTGGTTAATTCAGGTTATTATGAATCTGTCTGACACAATTAACGCTCGCAGACAGTTCAGGAATTGAAACTGGACCAATTAAATAAAAACCAGAACACAGTCATAAAAATAACTTTTTCTTTCACTTTTAGGAAATGTTCCAAAGCGGTCTCGATTGCCCTCTGCTGGCTGGCTGCAGAATAGGATATAAACACTGCCCTCTCCATGTTAGCAGATGGATCAAACTTTTAAAAAAGTGTTAATTTTTGTGATAAGTTTGGATTTAATTAGTTATTTCCATCCATCCATTGTCTTCAGCTCATCCAGGCTCAGTTTGTGGGAGTAAACCAGTAAGTGGGGTATCCCAGACCTCCCTCGCCCTGGCAGCACTCTCCAGCTCCTCCTGGCTGATCCTGAGTCATTCCCAGGCCTGGTGGGATATGTAGTCCCTCCAGTGAGTTCTAGGGCTACACCAGGGTCTCCTTCTAGTTGAGTGTGCCCGTTAAATCTCCAACCGGAGGCTCCCAGGAGGCATCGGACTAGATACCTCAACTACCTCAACTTTCTCTTTTGGACATGAAGAAGCCGAGATACAAAGAACTGGTTCCAGCTGAGGCACTGGCTCCAATTGGATATTTTTTAAGTAGAGAATAAAAATTCACATTTGTGTGTTTAAAATAAAAATATGGAAAACAAATCAGCTTTAAACATTTTCCACCTGAATAATTCTGAATATTTATATTATTCACAAACTGAACAGAAGCTGCTGGTTTTCTTTCCCTTTTAACTTTCATTTATAATTGTTTTCTTCTTCTTTCTTTACGTTAATTACAGAGTCCAGCACCTGTCCCCGTGGCAACAGGTCACACAGCATCAGTGATCGCAGAGAATAATCACATGTACACAAACGACTCTGTGATTAATCTGTTACACTACAGAGTGAGTCAGTGCACACACACAGTGACACACACAGTGCGGCAGCCGGACACTTGGGCACTTGGACTTTCCACTCTTCTGGTTTGTTAATAACCTGCGGCAGGTTCGATCTCATTAAGACTCTTTCACACCTTGTTTGAAAGGCTCCTCGGACCTGAAGAGGTGTTCTGGGATCTGGATCAAACTGATCCAAGGTTCTGTTCGTCTGCAGAGTGAAAACACTTGTTTGGAGAGTTCGGACTTTCAGACCAATCACAGGAAGTAGAGACAGAATTAAACAATAGAAGTAGAATCAGAAGAGGAAGCAGCTGCAGACTTCAACAACCTTCAAACTTCCTCGAGTGACATTTGATTTTACAGCCTGATTATTCCTCAACATAACAAGTAAACTGATGTAAATATGTAAAACCTGGTTTTCTTAACCTCTTTATGGGTCAGGGTCACATGAACCTATACTATATCAATTATCTATGAACGGTGATAAAATCAAATCCACGGTCGGGTTCGGGCCTCCCCTCCAAGGAACTCCTGGCGACAACACGTAGACTTTACTACACACTTTTGTACCGGCGTTGTGATTGGACCAACACACTCACACAGGCCACAGGCCGCACACTGTTTCGTGAATCGAACCCGTGGACGTCTGGCCCGCGATTTTGGTTTTGGTTCGAGAATCGTCGCAGCCCTCGATAAAAACACATTCATGAGCATTCAGTCAGTGAGTGAAGCCGTCACGTGCACACTAACACACCTGAAAACACACATGTCACGTGACCATCAGACAACACTGGTCATGTGGTGTAAACAGGAAGTAGATTGTCTCCTCTGCAGCTGGTTGCTTGGTTACAGAAAGGACTCCGACTGAGGAGCAGCGATGGTGAAACGTAAGAGCAGGGATTTATGACGAGGTGGAACTGAGGGTAAGCTGCTGTCCAGTCACGTGACGGATAAGAACCAATCAGTTTAGGAAGCTGGGAAACTCCTGAGTGGTGTGGACGCAGAGTTTTAAAACCATCATGTCAGTGTGAACCTGCAGGAAGTGAGTCCAACACGAGCTGGAGGGTTGGTGACATGAAAACAAACATTTACATCTTCACTGTGTGTGTGTGTGTGTGTGTGTGTGAGGTGTGTGGGGTCTGAAGGCATGGCTCACTGGATAAGAATGTAGCTCAATTAGGCTTGTTCCAACACACAGGTCACATGAACCTGACCCCACACACACACAGACACACAGACACACACACTCCTAATCCAACAGCAGCAGAAACTGTTGCCTGCTTCTTCTTCGCAACAAAGTGGAAACGTCTCTCACCGTGCGTGTAGTTGTGTAGTTGCGTAGTTGTTATTCCCGCTGTTCCTCTGAGCTGTCAATCACTTTACATCCTAATCCAGGGGGAGGGGGGGTTAAATATCCATCCAGAATCAGAGGGGGGGGTCTGCAGCACACTCCACAGTGTGTGTGTGTGTTCGTGTGTGTGTTCGTGCAGACACAGTCACACTAACTGCTGGAAACACCGCTGCACATGTGTGCTCATGCACGCACGCACACACGCGCGCAGAGGGAGAGCGCCAGGTGGCGGCTCAGACACACGGAGCTCCGGGAGCAGGAGGCGGAGGACGCGCACAGCTCCGCCGCAGCGCGGTGCGCCTCGCCCGGCTTGGAGGAGTGAAGGAGGGCGCTGGTGTCGGTCCCTGGATCTCTGCGGCCCCGTCTCCTCCGTCCTGCGGGCTGAGGTGGAGTCATGGGCCGGGCGGTGGTGGAGTCATGATCCGGACTCTGGGCTCTCTGAGGCGGACTCACTCTCTGAGCAGCTCCCGAACACTGAGGCGAGCTGCACCAGAACCACCCCCCACCACAACAAGACCCGCCCCCTGCACGGCCTGGGCCAATGGGAGACGCTGCCCGGAGCCCCTCCCCCACATCTCTCCCTCTCTCTCTCTCTCTCTCGCTCTCTCTCTCTCTCTCTCTCTCTCTCGCTCTCTCTCTCTCTCTCTCTCTCTTTCTATCTCTCTCCCCACGAACTCCGCAGATCCTCCACTTTTCCCCGGAGGTCATTAGTGAATTCAGATGTCAGAGTGAGATGCAACAACATATCTAGAGATAAACACTCTAAATTAGAAAACATAGATTTGACCATTGTGCTGCAGAGTCCACACAAACAAAAGAGAGGACCTGCGAGGTCTGCTCTGTTCAGTGTGATGGAACTTCGTCGAGTACAGCAGGTTCATCACTTTTTGGAATATTTCTGTTTTCCTTTGATTTTCATGAGATATTCTCCAGGGCTTCTACCAGGGGGTCGGCTGGAGGAACTCACTAAATCCAGTTAATGTCTGAAAGCAGCTTAAAATTCAAACAAACAGTTTATGTTGAGGATCCGGATCAGGGATCTCTTTTTATTTATTTATTTTTTACTGATTTCTCACAGAATAATTCATCGATCTTCTAGAAAAAAAATCTGACATATTTACAGGACCGACTTTTCTGAGTTTGTGGACGAGCGAGCACGACTGAGAGAATTATTATTATTATCATGTTTATTAAACGACTTTAAAAGTGTTTTTGGTTTGAACGGCCGATGTTGTGACTTCACCGTTTGAACCTTGTGACTAAACGATTCTGTAATCACTTATTGACTCAGTTCAGTTAATGATTCACCGTCTGACATCACTCGAGACTGAACAGTTCAACCGTGAGGAAAAACACAGGTGAGAGAGAGAGAGAGGGTAAGAGAGAGAGAGAGAGAGAGGAGAGAGAGAGAGAGAGAGAGAGAGAGAGAGAGTGTGTGTGGGGGGAGAGAGAGAGAGAGAGAGAGGGTAAGAGAGAGAGGAAAAGTAGGTGAAGAAAAAGAGCAAGTTGTTTTTTATTAAAGTATGAAAAAAACTGACGAGGACGAACTTTAACTCAATCTGAAACGCACACACTTACACAAACACACACAAACACACATACACACCCACACACCTACACACACACACACACACACACACACACACAGAGTCAGGGTGAGGCTGAAGATTCAGAGGAGGCATCATATGCAAATTACCCATATGTGCTGCCTGTCACAGCAGCAGGTACAACACACACACACACACACACACGGAGACACACACACTCACACACACAGACACACCGTGATCAGTGTGTGTTTGTGTGTGTGTGTGTGTGTGTGTCCGCTGATAGCTTTGAGAGAGTGTTAAAAGTTGGGTCAGAGGTCAGATGAGAAACCTAAAGGACAGCTGGACGACCGTCCTGAGAAGCTGTTACGGTGTGCAAGAACGCACTCACACACACACAGACACACACACACACACACACAAACACACACACACACACACACACACACACACACGCACACACACACAGACACACATTGTGCTTCAACTCATCGATTTCACCGTCAGTGTGTTTAGTTCGTCTCACCTGATCACAGTGAACGGAGCTGAACCTCAGGACGTTTTATTCCTGATGTTGTTGCGTCTGAAAGGTTCCAACACGTTCATGGTTCGACAGGAAACACAAACCAGATTCACACATACACACACAATGTTACACAAACTATGTTACAGTGGTTTTTTGAAGAGGATGATAGAAGTGAAAGAACAGAGCGAACAAAAACTGTAATTTCAACTTGGCATCATCGACATGATGAGACTCAGCCAGAAAACAAGAGGATTGATCAAAAGCCGATTGTCACACTGAGACACTTTCTCTCTAATTATGACAAACAAATCCTCTTAATATAAAAAAAGATGGAAGCTGTAATTATAAAACCTCAAACTCAACTTCTAATTAAAAAAAGTCTTCTTGAGTTTCCAACAGCTGATCTTTTATTTACCGGTTAAATAAGATTAAATTAAATGTGAGTTGAACTAAAGAACATTGTGTCAAGTGTGCGTTTGCTCAAGGTCGCACATGTGTGTTCGCACCAGTCGCTGCTAAAAGAAGTTCAATATTTGATGAGCTGCCAGATTTTAATAAGCATCTTTAACACATGGCAGTCAGTGTGTCTGTGTGTGGTGTGTGTGTGTGTCTGTGTGTGTGATGGTGGGGCTCCTGCGATCAAAGAAGCCAACTCCAGTGGCAGACACACGTCAAGAGCCAGACGCACACATCAATAATTCATCAAACAAACACACTCAGACACACACAGACACACACTCACAGAGGAGGAGTGATGCTGAGACAAAGACGAAGAGGACGTCAAATTAAAACTGTTTGTTTCACATTTTTTAAATATGTTGGGGGAAAAAAGAGAATATTTGAAAATAAATGAAAGTAAAGTTCACGTTAACCAGACTTTTATTGTTTGGATAAACTTACTCAGGAAACCGTTACAATGAACAGACGTGACACAGGAAAGTTACACTAGATGATAACACAAAGCAGATCCTGGTTCTAGTGTTAGAACACGCAGGTCATTGAGTAACTGTTTTTTCTTTTAGTCTTAATATAATCACATCGGCTCTACATGATCGAGATGTGAAAGATAAAGATTTATATATTAACACCAAGCAGAAACTTTAAAGATACAAAGAATACCTGATCAGTAAAACCTGACAAACACAAACGTTTACGACAGGGAATCCACAAGTCAGAGAGGAAGAGGAGGAGAGCTGCTTCATCCACTCTGGTCTTACACTGACGACTCCTTCACAGAATCACTTTCCCTCCCGCATGTGTGTTGACTCCGTGGCCCCTGATCCGTCCTATAGAAAAAGTCAGAGCGTCTAGTGTGTGTGTGTGAGAAGTGTTTAAGTGTTTGCGTTCTGATCTGGCGGAGCAGCGGAGGAGACGCTCACTCAGGTGTGACTTCACTGTGGTGTGTAGCTGTAACAAAGACGAGGGAGGACGACTCAGAGTCCAACAGAGACGGGTCAAACTTTAACAATGATTAAACTCAACAGTTAAACATTGTCGAGCTGAAACTACGCATTCATTTATAGATCCATATTTATACCAGGTCAGTGTGTGTTTGTGATGTTCTGTTCCCTTATTATTATTAATAGAAATAGAATTATTCCTCGTCGTAAGTGAGTCGTCCTCAAACTCTTCTACAACATCCTGTTGTGTGCAGAGTGAAGTTAGTGTTCATCTGTTTATCTGCGGTGAAGATTTTATAATCAATGTTTTTCATCACATTTTTACTTTACACGTGTGTTTTTTTATAGATATGTTTGAATGATCTACTGAGCTGATGTTGTTTTTTTTTCAAACCTAACACATCTGTTAAACAAAGCACACAATCTTCAGACTTCAACTTTTCAAACTACACGTCAGCCCTATAAGGTGAAGTACAAATAATCAGAATATCGATACTGGATGTGATTCTGACCCAGTTTAGTTCCACAGCCCTAGTTTATCTGAGGACCTGGAAGAAGACATGTTCTAAGACATGCTGCACCCCGACTGCTTCAGAGATCCGGTCGCCTGTTTATTTGTTTATTTGTTCTTCACCATGTTTGGATGTTTCCTTCCTTCCTCTCCTTCCTTCCTCTCCTTCCTTCCTCTCCTTCCTTCCTCATCCTCTGCTTCTTGTCCTCTTGCCACTGCGTCCTCCACCCTCCCTCCACCACCACCTGTTCCACCCCCACACGTCCTCTGCTGAGTTTTATGTCTCTTACTTTATCTGTGAATATATTTTTTTATTGGTAGCAGATTAAACTGGCAGGGTTGTAATGAGATGCCATTTCACTGCAGCAGTAGGAGTCGCCATCTGCCTCCATCTGCTCTATCATTCCATAACACCTACACACACATACACACAATGGCTCGGACACACAACCACTGCTGTGCATATACAAAGAAACACATACACACACACACGCCCACACCGTGCACCAAACGCTGCAGGTTGTAAATCAAAACACGCAGCGCCGCGTCCATCAGGTAGAGAGAGGCCTTTCTGATCCGGTCTGCAGGTGGTTCCACCGCCACCATCAGCCTGAGCAGTGAGAGAGAGAGGGGGGGGGGAACAAGACAACACAACTAAAGTTCACTACTCGCCTCCGGCTGCTCCTGGGCCTCCTCCTCTCTCTGTCTCTCTCTCTCTCCTCCTCTCTCTCTCTCTCTCTCTCTCTCTCTCTTCATTTAGCCCGTGCTCCCTCCTCAGCCTCCTCGTCTGATGATGAAGGAGGTGAAGTCCTCGGATGACACAGCTTCCTGATCATTTCACTTCTGCCAGACATGAATCAGTAAAAACACTTTGTGTTACTGAAGCCTCCTGAGTGTCAAATTAAACCCGATTAGTCACAGGCTCTGAAAAACTGAGACATGTTTACTGGTGGTCTCGTCTTTCTGTTTGAACGGAGGAAATAAATGAGTCAGTAACGCTCAATCTCAACACATTAAACAAAGAGGAAAGTTCTTCTTCTTTGGGTCAGAAATAGCTTCAGTATCTCTGAGAAGCTCTGCTGACAAACAGCAATGAAAACTTTTAATCAACCAACAAAGTGATTTTGAGTGGTTTTAATCAGTTTCTTTTAAATCCCTCGTTTATCTCACACTGACTGTGTCACCGGCCGAGTGACGAAGCATCAGCTGAACAGAACTCAACGATGATGGAGGATTCTGTTCATGTTACATCTGGACTCTTTACCACCATCATTTTCTTTTTATTCCATTTTCAGATCTCCTCACCCTCAGTTAAAGTAAAGAAGTAAAAGCACCAAACTTTTTGGTGCTAAAATAAAACAGGTAGTGTTTTTTCAAATGAATGAAACAAGAGGTTTTTTTTGGACCTGGGGAGAGAAGAATGTTCTTGGCAGGTTTCCTTGCTCGGTGTTGTGGATGAGCGCCCCGTCCCCCTGAGGGAGAAGCTAATTGAAGCTCATCCCTTTTCACTGAAACCTCTGTCAGTCAGGCCCGAGCACTCGGCCGGGACACAATAATAAACCAGGAAAAGATCTACAGCCTCCTTCTCCCCTCACGCTATTAGAATAAAAGCAGCGTGAAGCTCAAACTAAACAGTTGTGTCAGCGCTGTGGTCCATGAGACGACCTCCAAACCTGCTGCTTTCAAATCTCTGATTCCATTGTCAAAGGTTGAATTCAGTATTTTCAAGATTCCTTTTCTTTATTCAAATGTGTTCTGCAAGCTTTCCCCTCCAGGACGTCTCTGTGAGCAGACTGTGGACGTTTAAAGAAGAGGAAGAACGACCGGAAAAGAAACATGTGGAGGATGTGGATGTTGACTTTGAATCAGGTGCTTGTTTACAGACCAAACAACAAACAATTAACCCAATTAACCATTTAGAATAGAGATGGAGCAGATAAACTCAACCTGGGCTGCTTCTGCTGGGGATCTTGTTCTTTCTGTCACAGAGCTTGTGACCAGAGTTGAGGGTGCGAACAAAGATGAACTGGTAATTTTAAACAAACCCAGTATGCCGTTGACAAAAACTGTGGACGCCACAACGACTCTTCTGTCCATCTCCGCCTAACTCATAAGTCCCTGAGATATTTTATCCCCAATCATCCAGTTTTGGAAAAAAGTGTTTTAAAATAAGTAGAATCTTTACTTTAACTTCCAGTGTTTATGCTAAGCTACGCTAGCCCCCCTCTGGGCCCTAAAAGGTCAGCAGCTTTGTCTTTTATAGACTTCCATACGAAGGGAAAGATGGTTAATGCATCAGTGACTGTGTGTTCTATTTATTGATTTACAGATAATAATCTGCTGCCACTCAGCAGCTGCAGCAGGTCTCATATTTATTTCAGTCCGAGATGTTCAACAGGCCATTAGAGCAAAGACGAACAGATCGATGATGTTTTCAAAGGTCCAAACAGGAAGAAGGAGAGCTGCAAACAAACAGGGTCCATTAAGAACCAGAGGAGGAGGAGGAGGAGGAGGAGGAGGAAGAACAGGGGGAGGAGGAGGAGGAGGAGGAGGAGGAGGAACAGGGGGAGGAGGAGGAGGAGGAGGAGGAGGAGGAGGAGGAGGAAGAGGAGAAGGACGAAGAACAGGGGGAGGAGGAGGAGGAGGAGAAAGAAATAGACGAGGAGGAAAAAGAGCACAAGGAAGAAGAGGAAGAGCAGGAGAAGGAAGAAGAGGTGGAGGAAGATGACGATTATAACAACTAGTTATGATTATTTAATTATTAATTATTATTATTAATTATACATTTTCTCTGCCTCTTCTCTTTTAAACTCTTCAGAACAAACAGTTGTTCATTGAGAAACTTCTGCTTCCTGCTCAGAGGATGGAGAGACGGGTCTCCATGGCTACAGCTGATGGATGCTAGTAACTACAGCAGTTGCCTTGGTTACGGTCCTGCTGAGACAGGGTTCTCGAACATCTCTTTAGTTTGAAGAGACATAGATAACGACAGCAAAGGTGCGTTTCATCTGGTTGAGTCTTTGTGTACGTGTTTGACAGAAGCGTCAAAAGTGACTCTTTTAGATCTTGGTGGTTTTTAACTCTTTATTTGAAGCAGACGTCTGGATCTGAAGTTCTCAGAGAACGACCTCTAGTGTAGAAAAAGTGCTTGTGTAAGTTGTGTCTCCCCCTGCAAGTAAAGATGGACGACATGGCGGCTCCCAAAAATAAATCCAAATCCAAGCAATTACCTTCTGGTGTCTGAGTCATAAACCACGCCTCCTCTATGTTAGTGGATGGGACATGGACCAAACTAGGAAATTCAGAGTAGATGTCACTCAAAGATGGTTTCTCTGAAATGAGAGAAACCATCTTTGAGTAACATCTACTCTTATGACTCTACATCACGACTGCACAGACTCTAAATGACGTCACCAACACAAGAAGACGTTGTTTGTCTTCATTCTCTGAGAGACACGTTGTCCATCATTTGAATCTGTTATTATCTGTGGATGTGGACGTGTGGACATTTGCAGCCACAGAAGAAAAGTGAAGACATTAAACATAAAGACCTTCGCTCTGTAAAAACGGTTATTCAGCAGGTTTCCTCCTTTTCAACACTGAGGCCAAATCATTGATTTTCGCAGCAGCTTTAACAGATAAAGTCCTGATGTGAGTCGTCTCCCTCCGAAGGTTCATGAGCTGCATGTGTGAAGTCATCAAGTTTGTCAGTAGTGTTGATAAAAAGGTTCAGAGGTGAATCTGGGTTCAACGCATCTGTCAATCAATCAATCAATCAATCAATCAATCAAATTTTATTTGTATAGCCCATATTCACAAATTACATTCATCTCATATAGGGCTTTAACAGGGTGTGAGTCTAATGGAGCCTGAAGATCCAGAGAGAGAGGCTGAAATCACACACACACACACACACACACACACAAACACACACACACTCAACAACATTTTTTTTGTAAGAGGAGATATTTCCGCTGCTGCTCGGCTCCGTCACCTTCACTTCACTTCACCTGAACTTTCATCTGAAGTCGTTTTCAAAAATCAATAACTCATTTTCCATCTGTTGTAAATAAAAACATTGTGAACTGAATCTGTTGTAAATAAAGACTGTGGCTGTTCTCTGTTGATTCTGTGTTCACAGGTTGTCAGGACTCTGTGTTGTGAGCAGATCCAGGGTCTCACTCTCTCTAGTTCCCAAACTGTGTGAACGTTTTGTAGCTGAACACACAACAGACCAGCAGCGGTAACAACTTGTCACAGTGTTCGTACATTTTGTTTTTAATTATCTGCAGGTGTAACGTGCCCCTGGGCTCAGGAACACTCAGCTCCTCTCAGGTAAAACCCAAACACAGCGACTCCTCCTCGCTCGCCCCTGCTTGTTGTCATGGTGGATTTCAGACGCCAAACTCTGAAAAAAAAGCCCAAACTTTTAAGTGGGTCTCCGGAGGATAAGGGCCAGACAGGCGCCGGAATCTGTGGCTGCTTTTTAAAAAGAGGCCGCGCTGCACATTAGAGTCCAATTCTAAAGCTATGAATCTCAAACAGGCTTGAAGGGAAATCTCACTCTACGCTACTCACATGCACACACACACACACACACACACACACAGTACCAGAGGCCAGGGTGAAAACTAAGTGATTCCACTGAAGCCTGTGCGTGTCCTCACCGTGTTAGTGTCAATAACAAGCTGCCTCCTCACACACACACACCTGTCTCCTCTGACCGTCCAGGTTCAAACCAAACGTTTCTTATTGATGTTTCCCATTTGCATCAGTTTACCTGAGGAAACCATTTACAAAGCAACAGGGTCCTGAAACCACGTTTGAATTCACCAGCTCAAGGTGTTTTATCCACATCTGCTACATCCTCGTCAAACTGTTGTAGGATGTAAAATAATATATGTAATGTATTTTACTTACTTGTATTTATATCTTTAGTCTACTTATATGTAAAGACCGGGAATTAGAGAGAAGCAGAATCTGATCCATGTTTTGTACATGTGGCAGAATTGACAATAAAGTTGACTTTTACTTGATTGTGACTTGTTGTTTGCAGAGGGAAGCTAGAAAACAATGTGTTCATCCTACCTGGTTTATGAATGTCTTTCATGAAATTAAAATGTCTTTACAGTTCACGTGTCTGCAGACTGAAGACACACTGCCCCGCCCCCACTGATGCTACAGAGCACTGGTTGCCTGTTTATTCTTCTAACACTGAAGGCATCGCATGTTCAAATCCCACCAAACCCGGCACTGCACTTCCCAGTTCATTAACAATACACAAGCCAAGTGTGAAGCTGATAAGTGGAACAGTTCGTGAGACCATTGTGTGAATTCCAGGTATTAGTTTAAATGTGAACGGAATGAAATCTGATCCAACCAGAACCACGTCCATAGTCTGCACACAGATTTTCCAAGACTCTTCAGGCAGAAAGATGCTGAAGCTTTTCTGATAAATCAGCTGTACCAACAGGAAGTCCTCACGTTCCCTCTGCTCTGAAGAACCTGATCGTCAACTCCTTGTTTTCCAGCAGGCCGAGCAGCATCCTTTATTTTGGCTGCAGCTCAGGATCGATAGTGGGGAGTGTTCCTGTAATGTGTGTCCTCTCCAGTATTGAATCAGCTTCTCCTCTCGGCTCAGTGAGCTGTTACTGATGATACTGATGAGAGGTGAATCTTAACTTCGTCACTTACCCGGATCTCTGTCTCACTCTGTGAACGTTTACACTCGAACGCTCCATTGAGGAGAAACCAGGCAGAACTAAATCACTTTGGAACTCATCCACTTACTCCGGTCCGACAATTAGAAATCGTTGCCTATTTGCCGACTCAACAGTTCGCTGCACAAACACGGAGCTGCGTTCCAAAACCAGAGCAGTAACGAGGAGATAATTCAGTTTTCACAGTGTTGTTGTGAAGTCACGCTGAGGATTTACACGCTCCTCCTCGGCTTTCTCAGGGTTAATGAATGTCACCGTGAGCGTTTACCTGGAGCCAGCGAGACGGTTCAGTGGAAAAGCTGCAGGTCTGACGTGCTTCTGTTGTTCAGGTTAAAAAATAAATCGAACAGAACACAAACACGTGGTAACACAGCTGAACCTTTCTGCTGTCTTCATATTTTCTACAGCGTCAGGAGATGCTATGAAATCTTTTTCAGTCACCAGGAATTAGTTTAGATTTAGAAAAATGCTAATTCTATATAAGCTGGTTTGATCCTGAGGCAAAAGCGACTGAACCATTTATACAGATTCATTATAGCTTTAATACCGAGTCTGTGCACACCAAGAACAATCGTAACTTTTAGTTTAAGTTTTAACTAAACGTGATTGATGAAGGCTGTCCTCTGTAGCAACGTGTCAACTCCTCCCGGAGACATTTCTGCTCTTATTCAGAAACTGTCCATCGCTGCAGCTCCTCTTTTCAGCCTCTGTCTGAAACACTTGGTTTTAGCTCCTATCTCTATACTGGTGTTTGAGCGTCGTCTGATTTCCAGTCTGCAAGTGTTACTAAACAGTGTTGAAGAGAAATGACCTTTTCTTAAAGAACTCCAATGAAGAAAAGAAGGGTGTGGTTTGTTCCTTCATCTTAGAGAAGCAGAAACGATAAAAGTAAAAGTGACCTTTGGTTTACAGTGGATTTCTCCTTTAAACGGCCTCTACGTGTGAGCACTGCTTCACTGTAGAACATCCACCTCTCTGACAAAGCGGAAACCTTTTGTTCCACCTCTACAGTCGCCAATTACAGTAATCTCCTTCCTGGGCTAATCCTGCGGCGCAGAACTTTGAAGTGGAGCGCTCCACTGAACATCAAAGTTGTCTTCTCACTCCTCTGCTCACGCCAGTTACAGAAACACTGTCGGATATAATGGGAGAGGATAGAGGATGATTTGACGGCTGGAGGAGCCTACGCAACACAAATATATACTTTGCCCCGGGACTTGATGCCTTCAGCAGAGTATTAGAGAGGAAATCCATCGAATACTGACACAAAGCAGCTGCCACATTGAAGTTTATACAGTGAAACCAGAGGATTTTCACTAGAGACGAGGCTCAGAGACCAACTTCAGCACCGGCTGCTGCAGGAAATTAGACCAGAACTGAAGTAAGACTTTAAAGAGGTGGATAACAGAGCTGTGGCACCATGCGAAAATACTAAAATGAAACATTCAAATCAAGGTTTGAACCTTGTGTTCGTGCTCATTTGATTTTTGTATAAGATTCAAGACACGAGTCAAATAAACAGTGAACATCACGTCTGAATGTTTCCTCCACAGAACTCTATCTAACCCTCATTTCAGGCCTGTGGCACAAATGCTGTCATTTTCCTCTACATCAAACCCTGGCCCTCGTTTGTACGCAGCATTATGGGATGTATCACAGGAGAAGCCCCTGTAACTATATTAGTATCTAATATTTTAAATGCTGGTGTTAAGGGCCCAAGGTTTAACGTTAGCAACACATTAGCTCGGGTCACTGGCAGGGCCCGTTCTTCAGAGGCTGCGTTTAAAGACCGACTACATCCCAACAGCACAGACTCGTGCTACGATAAAGATCTTACTATGTACAGTTATATAATTTTATCATTTAGAGCATCTGTCTAAGTCTATATAAATAAAGAGTTACCCACAGTTCCCCCAACAGCGCTACAGGCTCGGCTCTACAGCAGGTAAGATCCTTCTTTGGCCGAACGACTTCTCCCAGGATTCATTGTGTGATGAAGCTAATAATATAGATAATAGCTTTAGGAGTTGAGTTAGCTAAGTTAGCTAAGGTGGCTAAATCAGAGCTGGTGATCAGGACCAAGGTTGATCTACTGTTAGCATTACTAGCTGTTTGATAATACAGCAATGGCTTTCCTCTTGTTGAACCTGGGAGATGTAGAACAGAGATGTAAACAGAAAGTGTGCGTGCAGGTGCTCAGCAGAAACCACAAAACTGAAATAATTCAGCAAACCAATCCTAGGATCCACCAGTTTGAGTGTGTTCAATGTGCAGCAGTACTCTCCCCTCCCCCACGTCACATGACCAGACGGTACAGCCGTGACGAAGTGGAAGTGGAGTGTGAAATTACTCTTCACTTATAATTCATCCACCTCCATTGATCATCAGGTTGAGTTGGTTTCAGATCGGTAAACATGAAAATCCCTCTTGGCTGCCGACGCCACAGGACGCTGTGTCAAAGCTGATTGATTGTTCTACCTGTAAGTTAATTTAACACAAGCTTTACTGTGTAATCAACCAGCAGCTCTGTCTCTGATGGTTTCAAACACTTTGTGGGAAATGATTAGTGATGTAAATATCTATAAAGTCAACCTTTCTTTGTTCATGAATCCGTTGCCGAGCCTGTTACTTGATGTGATATATTTTAGATTAGAGCTCTGAGGTTGATCTGTTGATGGAAAATGAGCTCACCCCTCAATTTCACAACAACTCAAATTCAAGCATGTTTTAAAAAAGTCTTATAAATATTAATTTGGTCTGTCAGTCAAACATCTGTCAGACACGTTTCAGGAGCATCTGGAGAGTTGAAGGCGTTTCCTCCTAAAGTTGAGTGAATAATATCACAACAACTATAAGATGGATTGTAACGAAATGTATTTCTGATATTCATGTTCCTCTCAGGATGAACTGCTATAACGTTGCAGATCTTCTGATGTTTCATTTAGGGCCTTCATCAGCTGAACATTTTATTTTAGTATATTTGTTTTTGAAGGAATGTGCTTTGGCGTAAAACAACCATGGTCATGAACTTAAACCTCAATGCAATAACATTTAAGGCAAAGGAAAAAGGCAAAGGATCAGGAAGTGTAACCTTCATCATCCGGGGAACATGAAGATCATGCAACATTTTATCCATCCAGTGTTTGTTCAGACGTTTCTCTTTCGGATCAATATGGGGAAACTGTTTTCTTACACATTATACAATATCAGAAAATATAGAAATCAGCTTAACATCAAAGATGAGGCACACATCTCTCAAAGGTGTTTGTACGTTTTTGCTTTGCTACATAGCTAACGTTAGCATTAACGTTTACTTACCCTCTCAGAAAAAGAAAACCAACCCGAAGTTTTGCTTCTATTTTACTGACCTCTTTATAAATACTATATAAATACAAAACCAACTACCATTTACATCAGCTGAAGTTAGCATGCTAACAGCTAACCTTGGCCCTGTCACTTTCCAACAGCGTGTCACAGGACCGTCCAGAGGAAGTAGCAGCAATCAGAGGACGTATTATTCTATTTTCTTGCACATGACGGCTGAAGCTGTGGACAAGTGACCATCACCACCATCGGCTCCTGGCGAGAGGAGCCAGGAAGACTTAGGACATTAATGCTCACAACATTATACTCCATGGATCAGTACGTAGATTTCCATTCCTCTGAAAACACACGACCGCCGTGGATCAATGGACCTTTGACGTCTTTAATCGCACTTTGTTCAGGCGTCAACTCTGGTTTCCTCACACTGAGTTTTTCCCTCCACAGCTTTGCTGCGGTGCACGGTTCCAATGAAGTTAATCATTATAAAAGAAAAGGTCACTTAGAGCAAGTGGGATGATTTTCCTGGAATAATGGTGAGTTTCCGCCTCACAGGCAGAGCATGAGTACAGAAGAGGTTCCTTCAAAGCCTGAGGACTGAACACTCATAGTTCAAGTTATTCTTGGTTGCATATTAAAGATAAAAAATGGTAAGTGGCCTCTTTATAGTGCTTTAATAATCTTAAAGAGTCAAATTCACACACACAATTATACAGCTCTTCTACTGTTTAAATGTCCATGTGTTTCACTTACATGTCCAATTCACACACACAGAGCTCTTCACACCTTGTCTGGATCGGACCTTCAGACTTTTCAGTTTATTCTGAACCTAAATATCAAGTGTGAAAGGTTAGTGTGATCACAAGAGGTGGTCTGGGTTCTTCTGCAGTGTGAAAACACTTCTTTGGATAGTTGAGACTTTCTGAGCAGTTGCAGCACGACTGCCTCAGAGGCTGTGTCCTTGGGAGGACCACGAAGACCTGGAATTAGAAACTCTAGTCTACGGAGACATTTTGCTCGTCCCGCCCTCATTGCTGTGTTTTAGGCTCCATGTTTTAACCACCTCATGAATTAACTAAATGTCCTGCAGGATCCTCCACAGATTCACACACACTTAAACAATTAGTCAAATTCTGCATTCTGTGTCTGCAAAGCTTTTAGGTTGATTAATTAGACGCTCGGGCGACTGCAGAAGAATCACTACAGTCACCTCTTTTCATGAAAGAGACAAATTCTATTTAAACGGTAAAAATAAAGTGCCTCTTAATTTTTGTATTGCTTGGTAATACAATGCATTAGCAAGGTTTAAGGATTGTCAGAGCACTGACAATTTCTTTTTAATTTATGCTTAAAAACAAAAGTAGAAATTAGACTGAAACGAACAGTGTGCAGAGTTAAAGGACGTTTTTTTTACAGATTCACATTTTCTTCAAAGGACTATGATTTGGTTGAATCTATCCCTTGATGTTTGAAAAACACAGTATGAATGAAAGAGTTGAAATGAAAGAGTGAATTACTTTCCTGAACACTGACTCTAATCCTGGTCACACAATAGCAGAGTTCATTAGGGCCCTTTTCATTCCAGCTGGAGTCACATACCCCGCGACACTGAACCGGAGGGGGCGACGGATTGTGACGAGAGCTCTGTGTTGTTGTGGTCTGGGAACTTTGTGCAGGAAGGAAGTGGATTAAAAAGCAGCACTTACGATCGAGGGATGGAGCCAACGGTACTTGAACAAACATCAGTGTGATAAGAACGAACGAAATGACTGAAACTTAGTCACAAACATTTGATTGTGTCGCTGTTCACTACAAACAAAGATTAATATAAGTGCAACTCAATCTCACCAGGCTTCAGGTGTAGATGCCGACTAGTTCGAAGCTTTAATCACGAAGAGACGATGGAGAAACTCAGACTCGCTCGTGATCTGTTCATCGTCTCGGAGGTTGACCTCAGCCGAAGCCGAGACCGGCCGAATGGCGAAGGATTAGTCAGAGAAGAGGATCAGGTGGGGCCAACGTGCAGCCAATCCCAAACCTGCCTCTTGTTGATCTGTACTTCAGGAAGTGTTTTGTGTTGCTATCAACATCTTCTGTCGTATCTCCCTCCTTCTGTAAGTCAAATCTTAGAGACTCAGGAAGTTGGCGACTGAGACTTTCGTTTATTCCTCCACTTTGTTCACAGTCCACAGCTCAGTGCGTCTGACCCTGATTGGCTCTCGCCCGCTCTGCGTCCGGGGAGTCGAGCCTCACTCAGCTCCGCGGGGCAGCTGGAGGCTTTTTGAGTCTGTCCAGCTCAGCAGGGGAGAAGATCAGTTTGAATCCATTTGTGTGAGCTTAAAATCATCTCTCGCTCTAGACAAGTGGTTCCCAAAAAGTGTCGCAGAATGTACGGACGTTGAATCCGACCCTGAGATGTTGAATCCTTAAAGTTCCTGAAAACGATTCTTGAGTTTAGTTCTTTCTGTTTGGTTCAAAAATAAGGAGTTCAAACTTAGTTATGGTTAAAAAAAAAGGGGTAAATTTGTTTGTTTCTGTTTGAAGGGAATAGATTTAAGGACCTGTAGGGTTGCCAGTTGAATTCCTCTGGGTATGAAGGGTAGGCTACATGATAATGCTCCAGCCTTACCTGTTAGCTCCCCCTTCTTCCTCTTGGCTGCACGTACTAACAACACACGACAAACTCAAACTTAGTCTGAATCTTAAAGGAATCGAGCAATTCAGAATTTTTCGATCAGAAACAAGCACAAAACGCAACCGGGCATTACAAATTCAAACTCTAAATTCAAACGTGACATGAAGCTCCTGCAGGGATTCAATGTAAAGGGATAATTGAACATTACGGCTCAAGATATTATAAATAAATCAATAAATCACATTATAATGATTCCAGCAGGGAACTCGGCTCAAAAAGCCACGAGAGGAAACAAAGACGTTCATCATCCTGTAACTGGTGTAATTGAGCTTTGCTCTTTTCACCTGCAGGTAAGTGATGTTGAAACGTTTCACGTGGGACCAACACGAAGGTCGAGGTGAAACGAATCATCATCGTTACATTTTCACATTAACCTCGACCATCACAGAGCTGCTTCAGTAATAACTTAAAGATGGAGACGTGTCCCCGCCGAGCGCCAGGCTGTTGTTTTATTAATGAGAGCCCCGACGCACAAAGATGGCTCATTATTTTTTCCATGAATATCTACAGAGAGAAATGAAATCTTCTCCAGAACTTCTCAACCTCACCTTCCCGCCCAAGGACCGGAGCAGGAGTCAGAACCAGAAGATCTCAGGGTTCAGTGCTCAATTCTCAAGTCAGCGACCGACGAGAAACGAAATTTATTCAGTTCAGTGAGGAGCCACACACATACAAACTAATACAAACACACAAACAAACACACACACAAAAAAACACACACTAACACACACAAACTCATATATACTAACACACACACAAACTAACAAACACACACAAACATTTGTTTAATTGACATTATTTTTGTGACAATGTATCAAATTCAACTTATTACTTACTAATTATTTTCTCAATACATCTGATGTTCCAACCAGGTTTGATGTGTTTCAACCAGCAACTTAAAAAATGGAAAAAAAGTATATTGAAATATGTAAAACTAAAAATAGAAATAAATGATGCATAAATCGTATTTTATCTCCAGTTTTCTTTGTCAGAATAAAACACAATCCATGTCAAACCTCCTTGTGGGCCAGAATATTGTTCTTCCTCTCGTTCTTTATGCAACGTGATTATGAAGTTGTGTGTTTACGTCTCTCAGTGTGAAGTGTTCGCTCTCATCTCCATCTCTCACTCATTAACTCCTTGTCTCCATGTCTCTGCTGTTATTGGCTCAGCCCTCGCTCCTCCACACACTCTAATACGTCTCCGTCCTCCTGGTGTGGTCCACGTTTCCCTGTCCTCTCCGGAGACCAGCTGTTACCTCGCTCCGAGTGTCTCCTCTGGCTGTCGGCGCTCAGCAGACGCACAGAGGACCCTTCATCTGGATCTGAGAGCCGCCCTGCAGGTTACGACGGCACGAAGCTGCAGGTGGAGCTGCGTTCGAGGACACCTGAGCGCTCAGAGAAGAGACCACCCGGGGGGACATTTACATATGTGTGCTTTAGAAATGAGACGTATGTCAGAGCCGGTCCAGATCTCTGTCGAAGAAAATGTAACTTTAACGACTCTGTCAACCTGAATAACCCTCAGCTTAACGTGTGGTTAATAATCTGTTTAAACTTTAAATGTTCGAGTTTTCTACAGGTTTGAATAAACTTGATGTCAACTACAGAGAGTCAGTGCTTGACAGGGTCAAATCATCAGCAACACGAGATGATGGAGTTTTAAAGACAAGCCGACCAGGTCCATTCGGATAGTTTTCTCTGTCTTGATCTTCACATTCACTGTGATGATGGTCTGCTCGAGTGTCGCCTTGTTTGTTTATTTTGAATAAACTAACGCTGTCGACATATAATGGGTCCAAGGTAGAGCAGAGTGTTCTACGATCTTAAGTCTGAGTTCTGTGGTGCGCCATCTACTGGAATCCTCCAGTAACACATGTAGTACTTATGCAATTACGTGATTATGTGATAACGACGCAGCTAGTTGCCTAGTTGGTTTCTCTTGTTTGATTAGTCGCTCCCGTGGCTACTTACGTTTAACCTTTGTTCACAATAATTATCAAATGAATGGGGCTGAATTAACGTAAAGTTCCTGTGTGTGAGTTTATCAAACAAACACAGAAAATCACATTAATGAGGATCAATCAGCTGATTCTTAATCGGAGTCAAATGAAATTTATGTATAATTTAAGGTATTTTAACTATAATAGACCTGATCAAGATGATCAGATGAGGCTTTCACTCACTCTGGATCTTCTCCGGTCAGAAGACAAAGAGCAGAGGACAGAGCTGAGTCATCTCCTCCATGAATCTGTTGAACCGCCGCTCGTCTGTAAACAAAGTCGATCGATGACGTGTCTCCACTTCCTAACACTATCGGAAATTAAGCTAAAATATCTCCGATACAAACACTGCCATCTTGTGGTGATCGAGTCATTTGTAGTGTTTGCAGTAGTGAGAGAGTGGAGTGGAGTGGTGGTGTCGATGTCCCGCCCACTGCTGCACTCGACCAATCATGAGTCACTTTCACCTGTCAGCCGTGACATCTCAGTGAAAACTTCGACACCAGATTAATAAGAACTCCCTGAAATGATAGAAACCATCTTTGAGATACTCTGATGTTGTAGTTTGGTCCACGTCCAATCTGCTAACATGGAGGAGATGGGGTTTGTGATTTATACTGCATCCAAGACACCAGGGGGCGATCATGGGTCAAAACCACACACACCTGACGTTTCTGTGCAAGCCCACAAACCAACAGTGTGAGACTGAAGATCCTGAAGATGTGGATCCAATTAACCATCAGCGGTCGTCAGTGTCAGTATTTTCCAACATCTCTTCCCTGAGCCGAGAACTTTTTATTACAGAGATACGACAGTTTGCTCTCAGCAGAAAAGATGAGGAAGATGAGGAAAGTTATTTTTCAGAAGTAGTTTTCTGGTTTTCTGTGACTCGAAATAAAGTCCCCAGGTTTCCCCGGGATCCCGGAAAGTAGCAGCTCTTGACCTCGCCGTCACCTTTTCACTTTGTCATCATGAGAGGTTAAAAGTTTCCTCGTTCTCTAACTGAACCTTCAGCGGTCACGCCAAGCACACGCATGGAGCCGTGACGAGAGCTGCTTTTAACACCGCGCATCAGCCGGTTCCTCAGTGTTTAACAAGCAGAGCCTGTTATGACGACTTTACCAGAAACACTTCTGTCTCCATGGTGACCCCAGGGTGCGAGCTGGTGAAGCCTGAACCCGACAGCTTCATTTCTTCTTCCTCTCTTTCACCCATGAGGCCGTTTTGATCTTTACGTGCAGGAGAGAGACGCTACAACCCGGCGACAGCAGCAGTTTACTGGACACGGTTCAGTTCAGCTCTGCAGAGGATAAAACATATCGACGGGCAGAGTTGGTGAGAGGCACCCAGCCGGTAGTAACAGTAAAAGGGAGCAGGGCAGTGAGGTAAGGGTCGGCTTATGTAAGTGTACCGGCCTCCGCTGGACTGAAGCAGAGGGTCGCTGGGAGGACGGGAGGAGGGCGAGGTCGCCCGCTGCAGCCTTCTGCATGAGCGCTTCACTACACAACACATGGGGGAGCTTATTTGGGGGGGAGGGTTCATCTGAAGGTGTGTGTGTACGTCTGGGCTTGAAAGAAAAGTGGTTTTCCAAAAAATAAGTCAAACTCACTCAGCTTTTTTCCGCCCAAAGTACCAGTCGCTTCAATAATTCAGAGCCAAATGGGATTGTGGGAAGATGAAGACGAGATTTGTTCCTCAAAGCTCAGAGTTAAAAAAGCTAGAGAACAGTACCAAAAAATGTATTTACAGAAAACTAGGATCCGAGAGATTCTAATGATCTGAATTTAAAGGTTCTAATAAACATCTGTGTCTGATATTTGTAACCAAACCAGCCACAAAGGGTTTGATAGAAATGAACGTCTCTGAAACACGATTCATCTTTATCTCTTTTTATATACGGTCAGTCGGAATAAATTAACCTTTACTCATTTATCAAACGCTGGATCCTCAAGAACAAATTTCAAGTTCTCAAACACATCCGTCACTTTGCTGATGAGAAAGTCAGAATACGAGAGAAGAAGGTGAACTCACCAGACACCGAGTGTTTCCACGTCTTCTCTTCTGTCATCTTCACTTCATTTCCAGAGAACGGGACGAGGACGCTTCACCTTGAAAAGAAGAAAGAAAGGAGAACAATCTGAGGGAAGGCATCGTACTGTTTTGTGACAGCAGAGAAAGCGCGCAGCAGTTTTCCAGCCTGACAACACTGATGTGAAGTATTAAAGATCAAACAATGAGCGATTCTGTGGTTTCTGACTTTGTGAAGGACACAAGCATCATCAGATTCCAGGAGGAGGAGGTTTTGAGTGTGAAATCAGAGGCTCAGAATCACAGGAATTAATGTAAACAAAGCTTTAAACTTTGTTCGTCTGAATTCAGAAACATTGTGTTTATTCAAACTTCTGCAGAATCTGATGAGACGTCACTTCACACCGAGTCACCGAGTCACAGAGTCACCGAGAAGCTTCTTTGTTTGCTGCAGTAAAGAGTTGAATAAAAAATCACCACTTCCTCCAGAAATGGAGCCAAAATATCTTGGATACTGAAAACACGTAGTAGTTTGTCCTTCACTCTTGCTGAGGGTTAAGGACAGAGGACGTCGAACCATGTTAAAGCCCTATGAGAAGAATTGATATTTGTGAATATGGGCTATACAAATAAAATTTGATTGATTGATTGATTGATACTAACGCTGCCCTCTTGTGGTGATGTTTCACTGGCTGCATTCTGCGGAATCTGCATTTCAAGACCTATTGCGTCACAGTTGTTCAACGAGGTCGTCCCATTTCCGAGGCTCCTTCAACTGGTCCTTCCATCCCTGAGAAACAAATGCTCCAACAGCTGGATGCTACCCAGCCTGACCTATTGGTTGATCGATTGTGCTTTAGTCCGAAATCTATACAGTCACGGTGGCCGAGAGGTTAAGGCGTTGGACTCGAAATCCAATGGGGTTTCCCCGCACAGGTTCGAATCCTGTTCGTGACGGATGTTTATTTAGCTTCAACTCAAAGGAACAGTCGAAGACAGCCTGAAGGATTCGACCCCTGACCTGAGGAACGAGTTGTGTTGATGATCGTGAGTTGAGCGTGATATCGAGGTGTCCAGCCCTTACACACTCTCGACCAATCAGGAGTCATATGAGTCTTTATTTACAGCTAGACTATGACTATAACAGACACACATACATCTTCATGTGTAGTAGCACACACACACCGGAGCATGTGTAATCAGAGACAACATCAGAACTGATCTCTACACACAGATCATCCGTCTCCTCTCTGTTCTTCTACCTTTTATTCTCAGAGAAAACCACAAGTGACGCGGCCGCCAGCCTCGGGCGACATCGTGTGAAGACAAAGAGACGGAGGAGAGGAGGTCGGGGAGATTGTCATTGGTCCTGCAGCGCTGCCTCAGGTCTGCACCACGACGCACACACATCAGCAACGCACAACGACAGGGGAAGTCTGCTCCTTCAGAAGGAACAGGAAAACCGACTTCCTCACTTCATCTGCTTGTGTCTCATGGGTTTCGGTGTTTTGTTGATTTGATTCAACAAACATCTGTTTGTCAGAGAGCGAGTGGACGTGTTGATGATGACATATCTCAGGATGAAGAAGAGTAGTCGTACACGTAGAAGACGAAGACGTGGAGATTCCAGATCTTTTGGTGATGAGGTTCGGAACTCGACAACCTGTAGCTGCTGCTTCACAAATACCAACTACACAAAATGTCAGTAAAATCATGTCCATATATTTAGAGTTCATGTGTGAAAAACAGCTTCTGAGTGACTGTTTGACGAGGATGAAGAATGTGAGGGAACGAAAAGACGCCGGATGGATCTTTTCTGAGATGATGAGTCAGAACACCAGGTCTTCTCGTCTCTCATCACTTCACTTCTTTGTAGAATCACAGCCGTTCCGATTTCAATCTGTGGTTGCCATGGAGCCTCTGTGACCTCACAGCTGCTGTGGACGAGACGGCGAGCGAGCGTCATCATTTCAGCGATGACTCTCCAACCGGAACCTCAACAGTAAGATCTTGATCATGAACAGGAGTCCTTGAAAACGTCTGCCTTCCTCCTGTTGTTGGATTTGTTTGACCTCGACTCCTCGTTTCCTCTCCTCTCGTTGTTGGTGTTCTCAGCTCGGGAGGTTTCCGATGAATTACCTCCTGGCGACACCGTCCTGATTACGCTGCGTGTCAGAGCCCCTGTAAATCAGTTCTGTCCTCAGAGCCACCTGGGCCTAATCACATTTTTAAGAGAGGACAGAGGGCAGCTGGTTAAACAGGATCTGTGTGAGGACAAAGAGTCAAGGTTACTGGGTCGGAGGAGAAGGAGGAGGAAAGACATACTCCTCCTCGAATGATCTTTATTCACTGAATCTATTTCCAGAATTGATATCCTGAATTATCTTGAGGAACACAAACAGATATGAGTTGATAAAATGTATTTTTCTTCACACTCGGACTGGTCGGATCGTCAGTCTGGTGCCAGTAAAGCACAAGTACGTTCCAACTGAAAGACTGAGTCTGTGTGAACTTGAGTTCTTTACATGAAAAGTCCGGATCGAGTTTTGTTCCATTTTAGCCGAGGACGCTCTGAGTGCTTCGTCTGGCTCAGTGTCCTTCACAGAGAAGTCAGTCCACAGTTCACTGAGGCAGCTAAACTTTCACACCGGTTGTTTTGATTCAGACTAAACTGAAAAGTCAGAAAGGACCAAACAAGAAGTGAGAGTTTTTACTTCTGTCGTGACCTTAAACATTTACTGGAAACCCTCGGTCCCTGTGTTGATGGAAGCGGTTCTTCATCGGGAGATCGTAAAGATCCTCCGTTAATTTCCTGACAACCGTCTCAGAGGATTCACATTCGGGTCCAGCAGAGGAACCTCACTGATCCACAAACAGGTTGAGAGGAAATCTCTCTTTATCTGACAGTTCTCACCTTCTTCACCCTGAGTTTCACTTTCTTACCGTCATGGCTTCCTGATCAGATTCCACTCTGTAAGAGCTCTCATTCATTCTCACCTCCTTCTAAACTCAGTGTGGAAGTGAAGGCATTATATATATATTTTGTATTATTGTATTCATTCATCAATTGTAAGATCAACCTGGGACCATTGTTGTTCAACCCTCCTCTCTATGTATTCTGATGTTCTGCAGTAAAACCTTCAGGGACAGATAACGTTTGTATTTCCTGTCTACAGATGGAAATGAGCTGCTGCTGAGAGCGTCACCGTGACAACCTGCAGTCCTCCTCATCAATAAGATCCATAATATAATTTTAATAATGATTATTGAGATAAATAAAAGACAGAGGTGCTAACACTCGGAGGTCAGGATGTTATAAACGTCTTTAAATGAGACTCATGAGAGCTGCAATCACATTAGAGAAACTTTAAACTGTCTATTTTTGTCCTGAATGAATCTGCGATGAGTTCCAGGAAGAGTCCACGTCTCCGTTTCCCCCCGATAAAGAACCATGACGGTAACAATACCCAGTGCTGTTTATGTTAAGCATCCAAACAGTGTCACACTTTATCAGCCCACAAATAGAGCTCAGTGTCCCCGGACACAAAGATGCTTTTCATTGCATTGAATAGCATTTTCATAAACGGGCTGCAAATACTCAGGGCTGCAGTCACAGCTTATTAGCAGAGGCTCTCATTCAATTACAGACACCCACTATTTGATTAACACCTGTTTCTGACTCTTTAATGAGAAAACTGAGCAACGAGGACTCAATCAGACGGAGGAGCTGCATCATGAATCTGCAGCAGGTCCAGTTTCCTGCTTCAGAGCTGCACCTCAGGCACCGTGACGTAGATGTTTGCACAAAAACAGAAATGTGCACGTACCTGTGGAATATGGCTCTTCACTTATTAAAGTGACTGTGACATCACGCCCACAGAAAACCATTACCCCCCCTCACCCCCACTCACTGGGAATCAAACCTCCTGCTGGGAAACACGTCTCCTGCTCTCCCTCCATCTCTCCCCCTGAAAATAATGAGCAGCAATTAGGTGTTCGTGATGATAGGATGGGTGGGGGGGGGGCAAGAGAAGGTCAGCAGATGACTCAGCTCTCTGACGCTCACCGTCATCGAGTGGGGGGGGGCATTAGGCTCCTCTCTCTCCTCTGCTGGAGAACCCTGCGGCCCTCTCCCCATTTAAGGAGACTTTGAATGTGAGAGTGTTTGGAAACAGTTCAGGCTTCGATTCAAAGCTCCGTGGATTTGTGTCAAATTGGGCCTCGGTGAGTCGGCTCATTGAGGGCGTCCATCTAAGGGTGAGCTCACATACCCCCACGCACACAAACACAAACACACACACACACAAATACACAAACACACACACACACACAGCCGAGCTGAGCGATGGATCTTAGCCGAAGCTCTAATGTGTGAAATGTGGTTGATCCCCTGTTAAGTCCGACCTCAGAGGAGCCGGGCCGCCAAAGACTCACAGGGAAAAACACAAAAGCTCTGTAAGGTCATAGGGAGATTTACCAGAGGTACACAAACACACAAACACACACACACGCGGCTGCAGGAAGATGGTGACATGTCCGCTTCGAGACAGAGGTCAAAGGTCAGTGTGAGTCCTCCTGATAGTTACATGAGTTTGTGTGAGAACAACGACAACAATCACAGCTGAGTTTCCCCTCCTGATTTATCCCCATTTTCACTTTTCACTGAACACACAAGTTTGAGTTCCACTGTGAAATGTTGAAACGTGCAAGCCTGCAAGTGGTCACAAAAACCAGAGTAACACAGGTTCTGATGTTTCTCGTGCAATAAAACTCAGATTAAAGTCTCGTGCAGCTTCTTTATCTGCGTCACAGGTAAACTGTCACCCTTAGGGTTAGGGTTAGGGTTAACCCTAACACGGCGTCTGGAAACTTCAGCTTGAAAAACACAGGATACAACAAATCATGACGACATTTTGAGCTTTCAGCTTTTTACTCCAAATATCTGATGGAGCCAAACTGAGGAAAGTGATGTAAAGAAGTATATGAACTTTCAACATGGACCTAAACTATAAATAATCTCCAGTGTTTCACTTGCATCGTGGCATCAGAGCGACACACCAGCAGGTCCCTTCCCTCCCGATCCTCTCAGGACCCAACTCTTCTATGAACACTATGTGCTCATCTGTCTCTTTATGAACTCAACTCCCTGACAGCGTCTGTCATCAGCCGACATTAGATCCTGATGAGAGGCCTCGTCTTTCCTTTAAATAGCAGAGCTCCAATTAGCCGTCTGTTGCCCCCCCTTTGAACGACCGTGTCTGAACGAGCTCTGAAGCCCAGTTGGGGCCCTGCCACGTCTCCCAGTAAGAAACCATGTGTGCTGCAAAAGAATTAAGACAAAGGTCAACGAACAGTAACTGCAGAGTCACTGAGAAATGGGAGAAATATTCTCTGTAGAGATTCTGCGGAGTCGGGGGGGTCACAGAGATGTGAAACACAATCTCAGGGTTTTAATGTCAGAGGAGAAACATGAGAATCTGAGGTTCCTGATCCAGATCTTCTCCCTCGTGTCTCCATCTGAGAAGACAGTTACATCGTGGCTGATGTGAGAAGCTCAGGTACGTTAGCCGGGTCTGCAGGGTTTTGGTAAATCTACCCAAACACCTCAGGCTTAATTCCCAGAAGCAGCGCCCGCAGCTTTGTTGTACATTCCAGAAATCACATTGTTCATGGGCAGGTTGCCAGAGTGGTTTCTCGTCCCTGATGCGACCGGACAGCCTCCTCCTGGGTCACCGTTTTCCTTCTAGAGTAATTACAGCTCCGTGAGACAAAGAAACGGCCTCATGCTGAACAAAGGCAGCACATCTGCAGCCGAGCGACTTCGGGAAATCAGACCAACACACAAGTAGAGTCAGTTTGAGACACACACAAGAGAAAATAACCTGAAAACACAGCTGATGAGCGAGGACCTGTGTCTCGAGGCTCCAGATGGGACAACAGCAAAGAAACTGATGGAAGAACAACGTCTCCCAAAGAGTTCAGCTGCTGCAGCATCACATGATCAGACCTGGAGACAACGTCTTTACTGACAGAGGAAAGAACAACACAAGTTTTTATCACAATGTTTTTAACCCCCTAATGGTTTCAGCAACTATCAATCAATCAATCAAATTTTATTTGTATAGCCCATATTCACAAATTACATTCATCTCATAGGGCTAGAAACTGATGACAATGAACGATGACACACGACAGACAGATGGTTCATCCAATCACCGGCAAGGTATCTTTTTAAAGCACCTCCCCTTTTTCAATCAGTTTCTTTTCAAACCAAAAGTCTCAGACATCTGGAGCTGGAGGGTTTTATAACGATAAGATTAAAATAAGGAAAAACAATCAACATGACGTGATGCATGCTGGATGTAACACAATGTAGGCTGGATGTAGCACAATGCATGCTGGATGTAACACAATGTAGGCTGGATGTAGCACAATGCATGCTGGATGTAACACAATGCATAATTGATTTAACACAATGTAGGCTGGATGTAACACAATGCATGCTGGACGTAACACAATGCATGCTGGATGTAACACAATGCATGCTGGACGTAACACAATGCATGCTGGATGTAACACAATGCATGCTGGATGTAACACAATGCATGCTGGATGTAACACAATGCATGCTGGTTCGAGATTTTGTCTGACTTCGCCAGGCGCTGCAGAACGTCATGATGTCACATGACCTTGTGACATTTGGGGTAACTCTGCTCTGATTGGCTGAAGGCTTCACTGACACGTAGGACACATCGTATGGTTTTTACTCTAAGAAACGATCTGCTGATTATTTCTCTTTCTCCTAAAGACGATGAGATATATCTGATTAGTTAATTTATTCATGAACACATTTAAAAGAAGCTGACGTAGCCAATCAAATTCTGTAAATGCAGATACACAAATTCTGGCAGATTATTTTACTAAGTGAAAAAACTACCGTCACAAATATATATGAAAATAAAATCATCTCCAGGGTTCTAGGTTTTGCGTTTGGGCTTTGGGAGACTTGTTCATCATTAATATTCAGTGCACGGACCTCCAGCGCTGGAGCAACATGAATTTTTAATTTGAGCGATGATCCCCTTTAAGAGAACAATCTGCTGGTGACTGGGGGCTGGAGAAGATTTCTGACACGACGCTGAAATCCAGGCGGAGCGAGGCGTCGGTGTCAGAGCCGCTCGGAGCTGACTCCCCTGCAGACAACACACAGGAGATAGCTCATCATGCTTTTATGATGTTTGACGGACCCAGGAGTCTCTGTGAGATGAAGCTCTGTGATTTAGTGTTTTTGGGTGAAGGTATTTTCCCTCAACCTGCCACATCGAGCTTAAATTATTGATTCACTGCTTTTTCCTCTGAGCTTCTTTCAACAGACTGAGCTTTTACTTCCTGCTTCCAGCTGCAGGTTCACTGATTCCACAGAATCTCCTGGAGTTTTGGTTCCTGTCTGATCTTTGTGCAAAATGGCGTCTCTGAGAATTCTCTGAGGGTCGAGCACTAAAAGCTTCAGACGGTCAATGATTCAGGTCGTTTAAATATTGTCTGTTTTTAGACTCGAACGTACAACATGTCATATTCTGCCACCAGGGGTCTCTGAGTCAAAACAATAAACAGGGGCGGAGTTTGGCATCATGTGGGCCTGTAAAACATTTGAAATTTTGAAATTGTGGTCAGAATCGGGTTTTGTTGGCGAGAAGGTTTACACATACGAGGAATTTGCTGTTGTGTATTTGTGCAAGTACAAATATAAGTGTGGACGCCAGGGTTTATGAGTTATACTGCAGCCAACCACCAGGGGGTGATCGACACACTTCCACTTTATTTTACAGTCGATGGTGATTGATTGTGTCTGTAAGTTCGGTCGTGTAAACCCCGCCTCTCACCCGATGTCTGCTGGGATTGGCTCCAGGAACCCAGTGACACTCAAGGCCTCACTTGGTGGACGTCAACACAATAGCTGACACACGTCAAATGAACTTAGTTACTTTTATTTCTGTTGAAAATGAAATATCGGAAGTTATCTTAATGCAAACCTTGTGGCCCTGTTTATCCAAATCGTTTCATCTCAGGTAGAGAAACAGAAATCTGCCAGAATGCCTGAGGGTCAGAGACGGATCACTGAAGACGACAGGACGGGTAAACACACAAGACTTGTTGTGTGTCCAATGTTTCTGCTCTTTTTTTAAAGGACACAAACAGATCTACAGCACGCCACGGCCTGCGGGTTACCTTCGTGAGCAGGAGCAGAAAACAGAGGTGGCGTGTGTGTGTGGGTCGGTGTGTGTGTGTGTGTGTGTGTGTGTGTGTGTGTGTGTTGAGAGCTGCAGGGCGGCTGCTGCTGCGTGACACCACCAAACCCCCGAACACACCAGAAACAGGAATGAGTCAGGGCTAACCCCATGAAGCACGCTAACTCGTTGGGACCGGTCCTGCAGCTGAACAGTGCAGAGGTAAAAAAAATCTTTTATTTTGAAGGGTCGGCGGTTGATGAGTCTAATGTGTATTTGCACGAGTCGGTTGAGGGGATATATCGCCCTTGCAGTGACATGGTACCTCACGACAGGTTTCAGATGCTCTGCCACATTTCTAATCACAGGGAACTCGAGGGTCAGAAGAGAAACTGGGCTGTGACGGTGTTTTCTGCTGATTGTAATGAGAACAGATTGAGCTCTGAGATCCGTGGCTGATGGAGGAGAGCGGTCGTTACTGCTCCGCCCTGCGGGGGCGGGGGGAGGTCAGTAAACAGCAGCATTGCACACATTCAGCAGCGCAGGACAAATCTAATCACCGCAGCAGCACAAGAGGCTGAATGTGACATTTATACATGTCACATGTATAAATGTGACATGTATAAATGTCACATTTATACATGTCACAAAACACACACATACACGAAAACACACACAGACGGGATTAACTCCTGTCTGCTGCCGGAATGAAACTAAAAATAAAGTTTTGATGACTCACAGGGACCTTCACTCGTTTAATGCTGCAGAGATAAAAACCAACTGAAGCTCAGTTCACAACATGAACAACACAAACTGGTGCTGATGGTAAACCCCGCCTCCTCCATGTTAGCAGCGGAGACACACACACACACAAATAATAATTTTAAATGTCATTTCAGGTTCTCTCATCACACTAATGGTTGTTCAAGTGTTTGGTTCTAATTAGTTATATGATGATATAAAATCATAGTGATTGACGGCTGAGACTGACTTCTGATTGGTCTCACGTGTGTATGACCTTGATATTCCAATTGACATCACTACCACAAGATGGCAGTGTTAGTACAACTGGAGGAAGTTGAAACATGTCGTCCATTTTTATTTTGAGTCTCCGATCATCTTCATATACAGTCTACAATCGTTTTTTATATAACTTCACTGATTGTCTTTATAAACATGATTGAATTTAAATCAAAACTGAAAAAATCCTGCATGTTTGTAATGTGGAGACGTGTTAAACGTGTTAATCGTGTTAAACGTGTTAATCCTCAGTGGAAACATCAGCAGTAATTTACTCAGTGCACGACTCAGTTGTCGATTCTGGTGATAAAGGATCTTATGTTATCGTTGGATATTTTCTCCTGATCGGAGGTTGATGATGAATTCAGCTGAAGGTAAAACCCAAAGAGGTCAGAGTCAGCTAACGAGCAAACAGAGAAACATTTCAATTAGACACCACAGAAACAGAATCCTCAAATAAATGTGCTCAGAGGAAATATTTGACGTGGAAACCATGACTCAGAGCTGCAGCTTCTGTTCGGCTGCGTCTCTGAGGACGATCCCACACAGGGTCCAAGCCGGTGGAGGAACAGGAGGCCCGTTCAGACTCAGGCTGACGTGGGCTGAAAACCAACGACCTCTGACCCCTTCACCAGGATGTGAAATATCGTCCGGCACACTGAGCCTTCGAAAATAAAACCATGAATAATATTTAACTCAGCTGCTGTTTCTGTGACAAACGATGAGTCATGGGATGTTTGGGTTTTTCTTATTCGTAATAATTGTAAAATAGTGATATGCTGTATATATTACATTTATATTAAAGCATAAATTAAATTAAATACATTTTTTAAATAAAAATTGTTCCATAAATTGACCAAAGTTTCAATCAACAGCACTATAAATAAATAAATAAATAACTGTTAAATGTAAATATAAAAGTATGTGTAAATAAAATCAACAAAGTGCAGTCGTGATAAGTTTTGATGCAAAAAAGGAAATAAACAACATTATGAACTTTTGATTGATATGGAAATGAGTTAAAATCCTTTAACTCTACAAAGTGTTTTAATCCTCTTTCAGGCATGCACTGATATATATATATATATATTGTTATTAAATAGATATGATTTGGATATTTCCTCTCAGTCCACGACATTACCTCCTATTTGTCGAGCTCTCCCTTGATGTGTGGTTTCTGATGGAAGCCTGTGAGCCACAACATGTTTTTATTATTTCCATACAGAGAGAAGAAGACGGGTGACGACTGTTATTAAAACGCTCAGTCAGTCGTCTCAGATGCAAAATGACCGAGCGTCACTTCAGCAGCATCTAGAAAGTAATCAGGCCAATTTGTTTCCTGAACGACTCGAGTCCCTCGGGAGAAGAGCTGGTCTGAAATCAGCTCAGTGATTCGTCTCACTGACGGGAGCGGAGCCGAAGAGGCAGCGATGACTCAACAATGAATTACGACAACTTTTGACCAGAGTCACAATAACACACACACACACACAAACACACACAGCTCCTCAACCCAGAGTGAGTTTAAATAAAGTTTCTAAGGGTCAATTAGAAGCAGGAGAGGAAACGTGCTCAGAGCAAAGAAAGATAAATGTTTGAGAAGAGACAGAAGCTTCGACTGAGGTCCCGCCCACACTTCACCAACATGTATGTACCATCTGCTAACATGGAGGAGAACGAGGTTATGCGTCCAGTCACCAGGGGGCGAGCTTCCATGTCGTCCTGACATCGTCTCAGTTTAATAATGAACAGAAAATGTTCCTCTGTTCATGTATCCTTAGAGGTCAGAGGTCGCCTCCTCTCCAAACAGAGCCGCCGGTTAAATCCAGTAAAAAACACTGAATGGTCTGAGGTGGTTCTGTGATTTCTGTGATTTCTGTGATTTCTGTGATTTCTGTGATTTCTGTGAATCTGATCTGAACACAGTGAAACAGCCGCTGGGTCCGGAGGGTGCGTTTGTTTCTGATGTCGTCTGTGATCGGGGGAGTCGGGCGGAGTCGGGTTTTCGAGGGAGACTCGTTCGGCCTCCGTCAGACCGGTTCTCTCTCTTCCCAGGCTTTTCCCTCATGACCGTTTTTATGTTAATAATAAAACAGATCACAGACTTTGATGCAGGACGAGTCGCTGCTGTGGCACCGAATAAAACATTTAAAAACTCATTCAGTCGCTGGCGCAGAACTAACAGCAAAGTGCAGCCTCATCATGATTTTAACGGCAGGAGGTCTCAGTGTGTGTGTGTGTGTGTGGTGTGTGTGTGTGTGTGTGTGTGTGTGTGTGTGTGGTGTGTGTCTCGATCTCATATATGTGAATATAAATGTAATTTAACTTCCTGTTGACCGACTGCAGCTTCATCATTTCCACAGAAACAGAATTAACCCTAAAAAACGAACGCGAACATTTTCTCTGATATTAAACTCAACATCAGTTTTCAGGGAATAATGAAGCATTTTTACTGTTTAACGTTTGAACACTAATATATTTTATTAAAGGACGTTACATAACGAAATTAAACTTGCAGCTTCATATATTTAATGGACAGAACATTTCTCGCTGTAACACACAGACTCACTGATGTTTTTACATTTCTTTACAATAAATGTTCTTGTTTTTTATATTTTATTTTGTAAAAACACTTATTACGAAATAAGAAGACAAAAAAAGAAGAAGAGGAAGAACAAGAGAACAGATCATTAATTCAAAGAGACGCAAACTTACTAAAGTCAAGTAGTTCTTCTCTTCTCGTTCACGTATTCAGGACTGACCACACACACACACACACACACACACACACACACACACACACACACACACACACACAATTGCATCCACAGAGCTATGCGTGTCTTTACATTACTGCAATTTTAATTTAACTGGTGATGTTTTCACTCTACGCTGCTTTTGTTCAAACCCGAAGAGACTGGCGGGTCAGAGGACTAGAAGAGGAGGAAGAGGAAGGGAAGGAAGAAGAAGCAATAGGAAGAAGAGAAAGAAGGAGGAGGAGGAAGGGATAAAGGAGGTAGAGGAAGAGGAGGAATAGAGTTGTCAATCATTTAATTAAACTCATTTTATTTTCCCTGTAGAAAGTGAAGAGAGTCGGAGCTTTAATCTGGAGTCAAACTGAATTCTCTCTCTCTCTCTCTCTCTCTCTCTCTCTCTCTCTCTCTCTCTCTCTCCCTCCCTCTCTTCACCTCCTCAGTTACTGGGCGTATTAATACACCAGTCGTCCTGACAGGGAGGAGGGATATGCTTCCCGCCGGGGGCTGACCGCAACGTGACTTCCGGCCGCCCTACTTTCCTGGTGGTGGAGAAACGAGGTGCTCTGCGCAGGCTAATTGTGGCGAGAGTGAAACTGAATGAACTCTAATTAGACCGAGATTAAGGCAAAACCATCACAGCTGTAAAAATCCATTAACCTTTAATCGTACGGTTCATCACACACTGGAGGTTAGTGTGTGTGTGTGTGTGTGTGTGTGAGTGTGTGTGTGTGAAGTTGTGTGTGTGTGAAGCTGTGTGTGTGTGTGAAGGAAACATTATGATCCCATCAAAACAATGAGGTGTGAAAAGAGACGTGTATATAACTTCCTGTGAAAACTGTTCACACTCAAGGTTTCCCCAAATATAAAGTTTAATAAACCACATTGAATCTTCTCTAATTAAAAACACAGATATATTATAGTTATATGATGTTGAAACTGCACATTCGAGGAATTTAACCTGAAACTGTTCGTTACCAGGTTGAAAGATTGTTCTGGGTCAAGTCTGAGAAACTTTATTAACCAGGTTACAGAATTTAAACTGAGGTTAATTAATTAATTAAATCCAAGAATGTGCTCAGAAGCAGCAGAAGAGCTGAAGAGCAGGAAATCTGAGCACAAGCAGATTATCATAGAGTGAGAGCACCATGGTCAGAAACTCGAGAACAAGGTCTGTCGAGTTGGACCTTCTTTCCATATTTCTATATTGATTTCTCTGCACTTTTCTCTGCATTATTCTAGGACCTTTAAACTGAGTAGAGAGCAAAGTTTGACAGTAAGAGCTGTAATCCGACCCCGGCCTGCTCGTTGGTTCCCATGCCTTGCTCATGGACAGTGTGAACTAACTGAATCTATGAACTGGCTCTTAAAATTCTCCGTCAGCTAAACGAGTATAATCCATATTTCTATATTTATTTCTTTCCACTTTTCTCTGCATTATTCTGGGTGAAGTGTTGCAGAGGAGGCGGTGACGTGTCTGACATCCACTCCTCCACGCTTCCAGCAGGCTTCTGACTCCTCTTCCTCTTTTAGCTGACAGAGTAGATTGTGGTGAAAGTAGCAGAAGATTTATTTTTTTTCTAATTTAGTGTTGAGTTGAATCTTCTCCAGCAGCAGCAGCAGCGAGGCAGTAACGCCCGCCCGGCTGCAGGGAGGTTCGAGGTCGCCGAGGCTCAATGACAAACAGATGCCAGCGAACGAGCTGATGGTCACAGAGCTGTGGACAGAGACGGAGCAGAAAGACATGCGGCAAATATTATTCATGTGGCAGCCATCGTACTTTGGAAATGCTTCGTCTGATTGCAAATTCCAAATGTTGGAATTTGCAATCAGACGAAGCAGCGAGGGAAGTCCGGTGTTTTAGTTCTGTCACGCTCGTGATGATGCCATAATTAAATATAAAACTGCTTGTGTTTATCTTATAATTCTACTCACTGTTCGGGAATGTGCAGTGAAGATTCATTTGCCATTTGGACACGTGATACTTTCAATATTAACACAAATTGCAGTTAATGTCTACAACACTCACTGAATCACTTCCTGTTTAGCATTTTGTCTTTAAAGTAAAAGCAAGTTTACTCATCATCTTGTGTTTTGTATGTTGTTTGTTTCATTGTGTAACGTATTCACCGTGCTCGTCATTCCAGTGCGTGAACCTCAAGTCCCAGGAAAAAAAAAGTAAAAGCAAGTTTACTCATCATCTTGTAACAACAGCTGATCAGTTTGGAGCTCTTCTCTCTGTCGACTGGACACCTGCCAACCAATCAGAGGAGAGTATTTACTCTGGTTACCGAAAAACCTTAAATTATCATCAAGTGATAAAAGAATCCTGGAAAAAAAACTCCATTGAGTTGGCAGCTGCAGAAAAACAATCAGTACAACGACGTTTCAGACCTGCTGGGAAATTACACAACAGCTGCCAGACACACACACACACACACACACACAGACACACACAGGCATGCACACGCATGCACACGCAGGCATGCACACACACACACACACTAGTGCATGCTGTAAGTTAATGAGCTGCATTTGCTCTAATGTGGCAGCATTTCCTATAATTGGCTCAGTCATGTTTGTGGCTCACAATCATCGAGCGTAGTTAAAGTCAACACTTGTCAAAATGCTAATTTTCATCATCCGTGTCTGTGTGTCTGTGTGTTTGTGTGTTGCTGTACTTATGTCTTTGTGAGGAACATTTTAAGCTTAGACCACAGTGAGGAAAGGACACTTTGACAATGTAAAATTGTTTTTAGAGTTAGAATCAGGTTCAGGTCAGCGTGAGAGGGAATGTATTAAGAGTGTCCTCACTATGATCAAAGTACAAGCTTGTGTGTGTGTGTTTGTGTGTGTGTGATGACACTGGCAGCTGCACTAACAAAGCCATAAACTATATAAAGCTCTGACCGGTGGAGACGTGATGTTAATCAGGTGAACGTGTCAGGTGATCAGCTCATCACAGGTCCGGACTGAAGGTCGGTTGAATACGTTACAGCTGTTGTTGTGATGTTGTTTTTTAGTGATGTATAAAACATCTGGTTTATCGTCATGTGATAAGTTGCTCAGTTATTTCCTTCGGTTTCAGTTCTGTGGTGTTTCACTGTCGTAAGAAGAGAATTCAGAATGTGATGAAGTCCCTGAGGGGAACACTGGTGCAGATGTTATCACAGCTGGAGGGTTCCTGTGTTCAACCACTTCTCCACCAAGGGCTTGATCTCAAACCACTTCTTTGGGTTTCGGCTAGAAAAACCTGGTGAGACCAACACTATATAACACTATATATATATCTGTGGAGCAAAGGTGAAGCAGCAGTGATCCACGGAGGAGATAAACTTCATATCGTTGGATGTGAAGACTTCTTCTTCTTCTTCTTCTTCTTCTTCTTCTTCTTCTTCTTCTTCTTCTTCTTCTTCTTCTTCTTCTTCTTCTTCTTCGGCCTGATGTCACTGCTCTGCTGCTTCTGCATGGAAACCAGAGCAACAGCAAAAAAAAAGGAAACTGATCCGAAAGTGTGATTTTCTCCTTCATCTCATTAAAGGCTCCACAAACAGACCAGATGAGGTGGTGATGTGGTTTCAAGTGAATTGAAATGTATCGCCTCATTGTGTTTGTTCACGGTTAAATATAGATGTGTAGGGCTGCGGGCTGTGTGTGTGTGTGTGTGTGTGTGTGGGTGTGTGTGTGGTCTTCCTGGTTTCCTCAGCATCCATCACTATGGCAGCACAGGACAAACCAATCTCCTCCCTGTCTCTTCCCATTCCATCACACTCGTCCAATCAGCGGCTTCATCAGCCGACCCGGTTTCCACGGAGGCGAGCGGGGGGGGGGCGGATCACCGGCACTGAGGCGGAGGCACCGACCTCCGTCAGTCCGCGCTGTTCCCACAACTCCTGAAGATACTTTGGACTGAAACTTATTTGGGCCGAGTCGAGCATTTTGAAATATAAGTTCCACAAATGACAGCGACACATCCGCAGGTTTCCTTTCGTTTAAATTCATGAGGTCACATTAACTCACGGTCCTGGAACCTTTATAAAACCTGCTTCATCGGGCACCTGCCCTGAAACCGTTTTTTACATATTCCAGTGACTGTCACATATTGATTCGCTCACTGAGAAGCAGCTTTCAGACACAGAGGAGCCTGAGGAGGAACCTGCTGCATTATCCATGAGGCTGTCTGGTAGGAACACGGATCCATCAGGGCCTCTTCTACTCGCCGGGGACGAACCAAGTCGCTGCGGCTGAAATGTCGGACTCAGAAGTTGCCTGCAAGTTTTGTTTTGTAGAGGATTCAGTGCACGGTCACTTCACCACATGGGAGATCTGGAGCCCAGGAATCCGATCACAGTGAAACATGATGACCCCCCCCATCCCTCGTGACACCCTGCAATGTTGTGACTTAAAATTTCCCTGGAGGTCCTGGAAGGTGTGAGAGGAGCTGTGGTCATGACTCGTTCATCTGAATCAACCCAACGCTACATCATGCGGTGGTCTGACCTTCTGTCCAGCGCCATCTCGGTTTTATGGAATCAGAAGTAACCATGTTTGTAGGATTGTGTAATATTGTGCAGAATATATTTTCACGCACACATTTCACTGGTCTGGTTCGTCCTCAGATTTGTTATCAGACAGTCACATGGTACAAACCTTTTACTTCCAGATGCCACAGTCTGACACACTTCTAGAATAAATACTTTAAATTCAAACGAGTCATTACAGGTTCAAATTAATTTTTGAATTTGGAATTATAATGGCACAGCTATTCATTGTGAGTTAAATCACACAGAAAGTCGTATTCACTGGAAGTCCAACATCCCTCAAAAGTTCACTCAGATCACACACACACACACACACACACACACACATACACACACACACACACACACACAGTGAAACCAGTGCTTGTTACCCAGCAGCTCCCCCGGAACAACCTGCCCCGAGATCACTATGCAAATGATCAGGTTGTGAACCGCAGCAACATTGTGTAATTTGCATGAATGAACCGGTGTCATGAACTGCTCCATTAAATAAACAAACCAAGAGAGATGGAGGTTCGAGTGAACTCAGCCTCGTTATTCCTGAATAATGAAATCTGTGGAATCACTGACACATGAGACGAGTAATCCAGAAATAAAAACGTAGAAACTCAGAAACACACGCAGCGGCTCCACATTCAGATTGATGAATACTTTATTTGTCCTCGTGGGGAAATTGGTTTGCAGCTTCATCTCGAGGCGTTTTCATCTCAGTGTTATAGAGTTCGATCGGTCACAGAGTCAACAGAGGAAAACTCATAAATCCTCATAGATATATATATATAACGTCCTGCTCCTGAAATTTGTGAGAGAGGAACCACTGTGAGATATCATGAGCTCCATCACACTGTAATTAACCTAAATATTGTCTCCTGTTTATTGAGACTATTCAGTTTAAATAGATTCATAATGGAAGAAAAAATGTGGACGTATATTTGATCGTTTTCATGCAAATATTCATAACCATGACGCTGGTTCATTAGAATTTTTACTTAAAGACTTTCATAGTTTCATTCATAACATTTCTCTCAAATCTTAATTTCTAAATTGATGTCAAAAGGGTCTGAGACACTGAGAAGTCAAGAGGCCTGGATATGGTTGTGATCATACGGGAATATGAATAAGCAGATTTGTTAATGTTTCACATAAACGCCACAGATGGAATATAATTAAAAACAATTGAGGATAAAACCAGGATCTTAACACACATGTAAACATGAAGTTCCACCACAGACCTGAAACTGAAAAGCAGATCATTTTCTATAGAAGCCTGGTCTGCAGAGGAAACACATTAACATGAACCCAGCTTCACCCAGCGTGTGCTTTATTGGTTCTGAGGCCATGTGGACTGGTGTCATTGTCCCACTAGGACAAGTGTGACTTTTGTGCCAAAGTACATGGCTCGGCCCAGATGGCTCATTAGGCCGGAGCAGCGAGCCGCCGAGCTACACGGTAAAAAGAAGAAGAAGAAGAAGAAGAAACACACGGCTCCGGCAGCTCAGACGGGAAACCTGACAAGAGGCCAGCAGCGAGGAGAGGATGTCACAATAACTCAGGATCCTTCTCACCTTCACAGGAAGAGCTTATTGCTTATCTCCCCCTCCTGCTCAGAGGAAACTAAATCTTTACAGAGGCGGCGCCCAGCGGACAAGCGTCTCTCTCTTTATAACCTCGAACGCCCTCAGCTGCTCACACATCATCAAACTGCTTATGAAATAATGAGCTGCGCCCGTTCCCTCCGTGTCCAGCCAGGAAGTGACGCTGTCACTCACACCAGCGTGGGCGCCACTTCGGAAAAACTTTTCACACTTGGTCACAGGAGGAGTCGTGAGGGAGATCACAGAGAATAAGACGACTACAGGTCACTGAGGTTTAAAGTCTTCTGTATCTTAGAGGATAAATCTGGTTGATTTGTCATTTGTTAAATTACTGGTTGTTGAATGGTTCAATCAGGTTTTGACTGCAGGTACAATCACGAGAGTTGTTTCTAAAAACCTGAGCTGGAACAAACTTTTATTCAGAAAATGTGAAATGTGCAATTAAACAAATATAGTTAAGTTAAAATAAAGAGGAAATGTAAATATTTTACTGGGGTTAAAATAGAGCAACATCTTTATAAATAAAATCATCACAACCAGTTGAACTATTTCATGCAAACGTCACAACCTCAGGCTTGTTGTCGTCAGTTTAAGAATAAAATACAGGAATGTCACTCATGTCATTGTACTCACCAAATTAATACCTGAGATTTAAAAGCCAAAAATAATCAGGTCGTTGAAGTATGTTCACCAACGATCAGCAACGATCAGAAATCAAGAAACTGTGGTTGAGACTTTGAAAATAAAACCAAGTTGAAATAAACCGGAATGACGCTCCGGTCTCTCTCCCTCTCTCTCTCATGATTGACGACTCCCTGCAGACGGAGACTGTTCAGTGTTTTACAGCCTTTTGCCGTTTCATGGATTCATAGATTCCCTGGGGAGAGGAGTAAATCACCCAATTACACTCCTGCTCCTCATTGATCTCCCTCCTCTCCTCGTTCCTCTGCAGTGGAAGGAAAGATTCGAACTCTCGACACGCTGCAGTGTGGGGGTTAAACATTAAGCTGTTTTATTAATATTCATGCTTTTTTGACTCTGGTGACAGGACGTCTCCGGGCTCCCCTGGGCTCTCAGAGCGCCGTCTGAAGGGACCTGCAGCCTGAAGGAGGGCGACTCTATCAGATCTGAAGATTTCTTTACAGCAGCATCAGAGAAAGAGCCTGAACACACAGAGCAGAGTTCTACAGCACAGCAGCGTGTGAGTTCATGTTTACTGATGTGTGTGAGATACCAGACGTGTCACAAAGTGATGTTTGTGGACAAATTCAAGTCTGTTTGAATTCTGTAAAGATGCATTTAGGGTCCATAGGGGGCAGAAGAAGTCAAAACCAGCTGACAGACACTGTTGGGTTAGGGTTGGTCAGATTACATTTAACACTGTTTGTGTCCGAAGATGGACGACACAACTGCAACTTCCTGCTGCCCTCCGGTCGAGAAAATGTAAATGAGTTGAAATGATTCCTCTCAAATATCAATACTGTTCATGCAACGGGTCTAATTATGCAGATGGAACTCAGCAGAAGTCAGAGGGGGCGGAGCAATGTCTGAGGACAAAGTTAATCATGTCCACTTCTAACAACCTCTGATAAACTACAGCAACAACTTCCACTCACAGCCAGAGACACAGTGACCCACACCACACACACACACACACACACACACACACACACACACACACACACACACACAGTGACGCTTGTTTGAATCCCCTTGTCACATGTGATCAGTGTGGTTGTTGGCATGGCGTCTATTTCTGTCCTGTACCAGGTGTGAGAGCTGAGAACAATCTCCCCACTTTCATTACCCCGAAACACACACACACACACACACACACACAAAGTTCTTCACATTTTCTCTGTTAAATAAAGCTTCTGTTCTCACCATCAGTTTCTAACAGACGTGAACACATAACCTCCTCTGTGATGATAACAATGTTTAACAAACAGGTGACAACGCTCATCTGTGTCATGAGCCTCGATTATGTGAGATTCAAACTCATATAATTCATATTTAGAGAACGTTATTTGGTTTGTTACATCACTGGTGTTTGTGATGACTCAGGATTATAGAGGTAAAACAAATTATACGAGTATATCTGAGCGTGAACTAGTTATTTGAAGACAGTGAAGTTAAATCTTTACCTGTGAAGTTGTACAATGAAGTCAACACAGCTGCTTGTGAGCTGCAGATTATTTTATTCCGTAAATAACCAATGCAAACAAAATGAAAATTCTACTGTTGTCACTTTTATGTCCTCGTCAGAATGAGGCTTGAAGAGTTCATATGGAGCCGTGGATTTAAAACAGGTGAAACAATCTGCAGGTTTTCAACGAGCTTCTGATTTGTGTCAACAGAACGTGATCAGAGTTGTTCCAGTATTCTACAAATGATTTAACCACATGAAAGAAATGTGTAATATTATGGTAATATTATGCAGAGCTCTCTGTGTGTGTGTGTGTGTATGTGTGTGTGTGTGTGTCTGTGTGTCAGTGTTAGTGTCATGGAGGTGGTCGGAGCAGGTGAAAACACATTGTAATAATCTACAGTCGAGTGATTCTCCCTTCACGTCGCTGAGCTGTGTCTCTACAACACTCATCAGATATGATCCAGCTGCTGCTGCTGGGAGATTAGCCGGCTGCCGGGTCAAGTCTCCCACTCAGTTCATCACGTCCACTCAGCTAAAACAAGAGCAGCGCGATCCAACAGAGACGGCCCGACAGTACATCATCCTCCAGTAAATCACCCGGCGGAGCCTCGGAGGAGGTGAGGAGCTCCGATGTCCAGCAGGAGCTCAGAGGAGACACATACACATACTTAAGACATTATTAGAGGACTGATATTTATGAGGGTGTGATATTAATTTCCAGGAACTGTTGGGCCTTGGCTGTGGTGACATTCTGGTTTAAAATATAGATCGTGAAACATAGGATTAAAAGATCTGGTTTGGATCTATGAGTGGTCTGGGGATCAAAAGATGAGAAGATGAGTGAGAAAAGACAAAGAGTCAGAATTTGCTGCTGAGACGAGAGGAAGAGGAGGGCGTGGTACTTTGGCAGGATGAAGACAGGAGACAGTTTTCCAGCAGGGATTTCTTGTGTGAGACAAACGTGCTGATCTCACAGCCCCGAGCCAAGAGTAAACAAAACGCCCCCCCCGCTGAACCGAGGAGATTCTTTGATTTCCCTTTTCCCTCCTCCAGTTTGTTCCCTGGTATTGCAACTCTTCAAAAATAGACTCGCATGGCATGTTCCCTGCCTCTCAATATTTCATCACTCCACTTAGCTTGACGAGCATCTATAATTCACACAGAGGTGGTCGCAATTAAGGACCCTGCCAATCAGAGGAGAGCCGAGGGACCCGGGCGTCACCAGGAATCTGCTCTCAGACCGCGGAGTGGCGGTTTGAGAAGAGGATCCGTGAGGACAGGAGACATTATCGCATGTGGTGGCCGACGGTAGAGGATGTCAGGATATATGATGCCGTTTGCACGAAGCATATGGAACAGGACGAAGCAGCAGTGGGGAGATTGTCCCCCTGCGTCCCATCAGATCAAGGTTTCAAACTAACTGCCTACTGAAGTGTCCTTGAGCAGGAATCCAATCCGATCTATTCTAGCAAAGTGCAAACACAGCCACAGCTTTGAAAGTGAAATAATGTGACAGTGCAGTCTTCTGTGGCCATCAGCCAGAACCTTGAATACCTTGAACAACTTTATACGATAAGAAAATGATTTAACTTTAACATTATAAATATACACTTAAAATAGAATAAGACTGAAGTTTGGGATAAAGTTCTAGTTTAAGCTGAAAACTACAAACACTGAACAAAGTTAGAGGAGAATCTCCAAATGACAAGTGGTAATGGAACCTGAGGGCGTTTTCACATCTTGTTTGTTTCCGACCTTCCATCTCCTCAGTTTGTTCTGAACCTAAACATCAGGTGTGAAAGGTTCCTCAGACCAGAAGAGGTGTTCTGGGTCTGGATCAAACTGAACCATGGTTCTGTTCGTCTGCAGAGTGAAAACACTTATTTTGGATAGTTTGGACTTTTGGACTGCGCCTGAAAGTGCTGATGCTGCTAGAAACACCATCAGGATGTTACCATGGCAACCAGATGAAGCTCTTCACTCATCTTTTTCACGCCCAGGTCAGACGTCGTCTACAAACCGATCGGTGATTACGACAGGATGAACGTGTGTCAGACAAACTTCTTTAGTCCCTAAAATACGACATTAAACCCAAACTGACCAGATCAAACGAAACTATGGAACAAAGACACAAAAAAAGTTCATCGACATCAGAGGAGCTTCAACACATTTTCCCCCAAAACCAAATACACATTGTGTTTGTGCTGAACGCCGTAAAAGAAAAAGTGTTTTTTGACACGTCGTGATTTAACCCATTTGCCCCGAAATACATTTATTCTGTGATCTTTGTAGGATTAAAGCTTCTGCAGCAACATCACAGGTTAATGTTTCATTTAACGTCTGTGCCCAAAACCAGCACATCAAAAACCTATTTCAAGCATTTTAGATTTTTGTCTACTTCAGCCCCCAACACCACCTCGAGTGGAGGGGGGAGGGGGGGGGAGGGAGAGATGAGGAGGAGAAAATCTGCCCACTCAACCCCTCCGGGAGCAAAGACTGAGATAGAGTGATAGAAGGCTAAATAGAAAAAAAAGGGATGAAGCAGCAGAACAGAAATTGGAGGAGACAGAGGAAAAGAAGAGAGTGCACTATGCTGCTGTTTGTCCAGGATGACTTTCATCAGCTGACTGCAGGTTCATATTACCATCGACTGAATCTGCACAAAAACATCTCTCCATGTCCTTGATAAGATAAAGTGTTCATTAGTAAACAAAAACACTTCATGTCTGCTGTGTTGTTCATGTGTGAAAAGGTCAATTCCAGAGAAAGTTCAGAATCAATTCTACATCATGTCTGAAAACGGCGTAAGACAGTTTCACACAAGTCACTGACGATGTTGACCGACTGCAGGAGAGTTCCAAACATCTAGTTATCATTCAAATATCTCATCATAGTTTTTACACATCCAACTTCATCCAGAAGTTTGTGTTCCTCTCAAATACTCAGTCATGTCTCTCGAAAAATTTGTAATTCACTTTATAAAGCACAGTTGCAGGAACCATTCTGTCTTTCTTCTGTTGACTTTGTTTAATCAAAGTCTTAGAGTGAAAGAGAAGTTTGTGTGTTGGGGTAAATAACTGGATCTGACATTATGACGTCTGACGGTCTGCGTGGACAGTTAAAACATTGTTGTTAATATACAAGTGTTTTATTTTATCCCCCTTGTTTGTCAAGAGCATCATCACCTCTGTCTGTATAAAACACAAAAACACCCCTAAACGAGTTTTATAAAATCTCAGACAGTACAGACCAAACCGACTGAATGACAGACGGCTGCTGTAGCTCAGTCTGTGGATCCATCGTGGACACAGTCTGTTCATCAGGTCTGAGAAGAAGCAGCGTGACTCTGACCCACGACCCCAGAAACTGACAGGAGCAACTTGGTCGAGGTAATTTCTTTGTGAAGATGGACTGTCTCTCTCTCTCTCTCTCTCTCTCTGTAATTGACCGAATCTTCCAGCTTTCTGCTGCTGCTTTTATTGTTTTCTTTTCAGGGGTAAATGTGTCTCACCCTTCTCGCTTAAACCACTTTAGAAACTGATGTCTTCTTTATCTTCAGTTATGGAAGATAAAGAGGGAGAGGGAGACATATTATATCAAATATGATGTATAAAAAGATTAGTTTCAAAAATGCACATATGCTGGAGACATTTATTTGAATATATGGTCAAAACTTTCCTGGATCATCTGATTCATCGGCTTAAATAGATATAGATGAAACAAATGTACCTTGATAATCTCCTATTGTTTCGGAATTACATTTTCAACTGACACTGTTTCGGAGCTCCAAGATTTTCAGTTATGAACTTTAACTTTGCAGTTTCTAACTTTGCAGAACTTTCTCATTGACAAAAAACTGTAATAAACACTAGAGGAAAGAAACCAGGGGTCTGGAACCTGAAGTTTCTTAGTCAAAATGTGTGTGTTTATATGTTTGATCCTCACAGTGTTTTCTTTGTCTGCCTCCTCCTGACAGACTCGTCTGATCCCTCTTCGCTGAGCCTGGCGTCACCGCCGGAGCGACCATCAACGCACCGGCACGGTTTTATATCTCATAGCTACATCGGCAGCAGCTGTGCTCCCCCCGGCGTCTCGGCTCTGGATCAGGACAATAAAGACAAAAGAGACCTGATGATCCTGCAGCACTACCTGACTGTATTCGGCCTACGTTAAAGGAAACCCTGTTTTTAACTGAAACCTGTGAGTCCTGCTCTCCGCTCAGTGATACTGAATAATCCTCCCACCTGTGGGACAATGATTTAGGCAGAAGATGAGTGCAGCGAATTATGGAGACAATTAAGAAAACTTAAACGCCTCCTCGTAGAATTCAATCAGCTCTTATCATCGACAGCCTTCAACGTCTATTAACTAATTTCTTTGTGATAAAAAAACCATCTGTGTGTCAAACACGAGAGATTTGACTGTTTGATCTGAGTGAGTGCAGAGCTGAGAACTAAATGAAGAACATTTTTAAAAAAGGGCAACTTCTCCTAAAACAGAACTTTCAAATCTCTGATGCAAACCCTTGAAATCCCTCCAAAAGCAAACACACAGACAGAAACACGTCACAGCGCTGACAACAAAGTCTTTCTATTTCTGTCTTGTCATGTGTGAGGCTGGAAGTGGAAACTACACAGTATCAGACTCATTAGGTTGATTTGACTCTCTACTGGTTCAGATATGGGACGGTGCAGCGAGCCAGCTGGGAGGACAACAAAGAGACGACTCCACCATACAAACTCTGTGATCTGCCACTGTTGTTTAAAAGTGGAGAATGTTTGTACAGTTACTTGTGATTATTCATGTTTTACAATATTCTTTGTTGGGACATGTTGGAGATGAGACCCAGATGTTTGGGCCGGGGGGGTTGAAGATAATGTGGACAAGACTCAAACCTGTTTGTATAAGACCAGTCAAACAGATGGACACTGACTTTCTCTATTTAGGTGTTTATTAAAAAAACAATAGTTGGTTACTGATTTGGAGGGGTCGTTTGGTTCATCTTCTTAACACCAAGGTCATCGCAACAATCCAACAACCCTCTCATGGAAATATTACAGAAAAAAGGCATCATCCATAAATCCACAAGGAGAAGACGAAGGGAAACTTATTTACACAATATATACTCAAGAATCTCATGTTCCGACCATCAACAATGGTAATAAACTCTGGATATTGACCAAAAGAATGAGATTGTGGACAAACTGCCAAGAGACCGGGGGACATTTTGCCTAAAAACACTGTGTAAATGTCGCTGTTATGGATCGAATTGGATGTCGGGGCTCGTAGAACCTTGGATGACACCACAGGAGCAGTATGGAGGTATCTTATGTTCTTTTTGTACTTTCGAACAATTGATCACCTTTTTCTTCAATTGTATTGGATTAAGCTGCAACACTTTTTATCCCTGAGACTCCAGAAGTATTTTGTGATAATAATGAGTGAATTTTCATTTATCAGTGAACTTACCATTTAAATAAATCTATATTCAGTCTTTGTGTGTTTAAACCAGAGATCAGATCTGACTCATTTCTCTTTCATGTTATTTCTCTTTATCACTGCTAGTTATTTTTTATGTTCCCAGGAATTCTTCTCTCAGGCACAAAGAAACATGCTTGAAAAAGGTTGCAATCTTTTTTGATTACTCCATTACTCAAGGCCAAAGGAAAAATTATAATTTGGCTGCGTTTATGTGGAGCTCTCAAGTTGCTGTGAAACTGCAATCAGTCGTCACACACACACACACAGACAGACACACACAAACACACACACACACACACACACACACACACACACACACACACACACACACACACACGGTCCAGTGCCATTCATAGGTCACAGTGTAATTCTGGCCTCTGGCTTCGCTGCTGTGGATGAATGTTTCTCGCCGTGGAGAAAACGAGATTGTGAAACCGTGCTAACATGATCCAGCTGAGTGAAATCTTATTTTATTCCTCTTCCTCACAACTGTTTCATCTGAGGAGGAAACGTCTCCTCTGCTCAACAGACACTTCCTGAGGAATGGGAGCGATTTTGAATCAAATAAATATGGAAGTGAAGTCACGTTTGTGGCCCCGGGACGCTGTCATGCACATTACACACTAGAAATCCATAGAACTGCTGTTAGCATGACATGTTGTTAGCATGTTAACAGTGGGCACAATATGTTCAGTTAGCATGTTGACTGTTAGCATGATGCTTTAAGACGGCTTGTTAATTTGGAGCAAAAATTTAAATAGAGTTAGCATGTTAACTAAGAATGTGACATGTTAGCATAACCAAAAGCATGACATGATGACAGTTAGCATGATAACTAATATCAGTACATGTTGGCACAGTTAGCATTAACATGTTGGCCCAGTTAGCATGCTAACTAATAGCATTTCATGTTGAGACAGATAGCATTAACATGTTGACACAGTTAGCATGTTAACTAATAGCATTACATGTTGAAACAGATAGCATTAACATGTTGGCACAGTTAGCATGTTAACTATTAGCATTAACATGTTGGCCCAGTTACCATGCTAAGTAATATCATTAAAATGTTGGCCCAGTTAGCATGTTAACTATTAGCATTAACATGTTGGCCCAGTTAGCATGCTAAGTAATATCATTAAAATGTTGGCCCAGTTAGCATGTTAACTGAGAACCTGACATGTTGACACAGATTTATTTGCTGGCTGATAGGAATCGGACGTGAGTCTTTCACAGTCACATCAATGTTTGCTGATTTAAAAACTTATTCTACAGATTAAACCATGAAGAACTGATTCAAATCTCTAACTTTGAGAGGGATCCCGTCTGACTCCATCTTTACTTGTTGCTGAATCACGGTTCAACTGGTTAAAGTCGCTCTGAAGCACAACGACTTAAACGACTTATTCCCTTTGTGGTTAGAATACTTACAGACTTCACTGCGTCCCTCTTGGATGGAGGTCGATGAATAAAATGGCTGACGGGGCAGAGCTGCAGGACTCCGATCAAACAATTAGTGAAAACATTTAACTGCGAACACGCGGCCGTCCTCTGCATCGATCTGCATGGATCGTACTAATGTGGTTTCTGTAATGTTGCTGGTGATAGAGCCACTTCCAAGGTCTCTGCTCTCGTTATGGACGCTAGTCATTGATTGTGGTAAACAACAGACTGGCAGTAGATAATTGAACAATGAGCCAGGTGAGGCTTTTCTTCACTGTGTTCAAACGAGACATGAAACCACCTCCAGCTCTTAGAAAATAGCTGATCAATGTCAACTGAGCCGATGTTTTTTTGTTGCTAATTAGTAATAGAGCTTTGATTAGAGAAATCGTTAGCTGAGTGAAAGCAACCCATTCTGATCAATAACTGCAGAGCTGGGGGGTCGGCCCTTAGTGGTTCCTTCTGATTGCTTTTGGATTATTGGAGAAAATACGTTTAAGTTTAGGATACTAAAATGTTTTGGCTAATCAGAACAAATGACCTTTATTGTTTTGGTCCCCACGTCCCAAATAGCCACAGCACAATTCTGTACCTATTAAACATCGGCTCATCATAAAGTAAGATGAGTCTGTTGACTTTTGGCTAATTCTGTCATATTTAGTGACATTGAAGTCATGCACTGTCCCTAAATAAGCCCAGAATTAGCCAAAGGCCAACATACTTATCTGACTTTATCTGATTTTAAGTCATGCACTGTCCCTGAAAATAAATAAATTGAAAATAACAAAGGTTTTTCTAAAGCATGACATACAGATAAAGTCAAATGATGAAGTGAAATTGATTGATTGATATGCCATTTAGAAATAAAGAGTCTCTAGAAGTGTAAAGTTCAACTTTGTCCGATTTGTGAAAAGATTATAGATATACTACGTTTCTACTAATACTTAAAAATGTTAATAAACTCCAAATCAGGATATAATTGTATAATTCAAGTCTTATTTAGTCTTATGATTAGGAAAGTAACAGTGGATCATAGCAGTCTGGATACAGCGCACTCTGTTGGTCAGAACAGGAACTGCTTGAAACTTGAAGCTCATTTTCAGGTTTGTAATTTTTACTCTTTGTTTTCACCACAGGTCAAACTGCAGTCTCTGTGTTGGAGCCTGCTCATGCAATACAATGCATTAGGTATTGAATAAACTTCCTTTGTTTTGCCTCAGTCAAAAACACCGATTAGGATGAAGAAGTCGTGACAGTAGTCGTGCAGCAGCTGGAAGCTGTTAAGTGTTCAAGAAGTTGTTAAATGTTCATTTTCTTAGAGGCAGTGTAAGATTGTGCTGAGCCTTGAAATATTCATGGTGTTTACATTGTGCTGGCAGTAATGCTGCAGGATCCATACCTTCCCATTGAAATGTGAATACCTAATGAATGCTAATGTGATCTGGATAAATGGAGATCCTTTCTGAGGAGGTCTCCTGAGGAGGTCTCCTCCATGTTAATGGAACGCCGTGGGTGAGTGTTCTGACTCGAGCAGGGTAATCTTTTTTTTCTTTCAGTTACATAATCCAAATAAGCCCGCTGTGACCTTGATGTGAAATGACCCGCTAAATGAGAGTGCCTCACATGACGTGATGGCGTGATGGCAGGGCGCACGTGTCCTTCTTCATCTTCCAGGAGCAGCATCTCTCGCACTCACATTTCTAATTTTGAACACTCCTAATTCCATGCCCCATTTCCTCGTCCCCCTCAGCTGGAAAAGAGTTAAATTTAGTTCTAAGCGAGCTGGTATGTAGCCGATGAAGAAATGGGACAGTGGAAACAAGGCCACATCAAAGCAGTTCTTGTTGTTAACTGATCTCTGTCCCTCATCACCTACAGGGAACCACGGCCTCCTGGACCAGACCACAGCTCGGAAGTGGCTCCAGAGCAACAGCCACTCGTTTGGACGAGGTCCCAGGGAAGTGTTTGGACAGAGCTCAGGTATTAAAGAAAAAACGTGCATATGAAATGTGGGTCTGCTGCTATGATGTTGTTTGTCGGGCCACTTGTGAGGAAGCAGTTAGGAAAAGGAGATGTGGAAGAAAACAAACAGATGACATGACTTTATTAGTGAAGCAGTGGTTTAACAATGAAACCGACCACCGGTAACTAACTGGTTGTGGATTATATTGATCTAAAATCAAAAAAATGATGGTTAGAATTTAGATTTTTTAATTAATTTATTTTATTTGGTCTGACAGACACAGACGGACTGAGCCTCAACGGATGCTATGGTTTGTTTTGTCGGTGCAGAGCTGTAAGCTGAAGTACAGAACTTTTATATTGTTTGTGTCGGTTGTTTAACAGACTCTGAAATAGTTGATATTTCAGTTCAGTGAATCATTCAAACTTATATATATGAACTAATGGTGAAAACAACCAGGAGTGTTCATCTCCTTGAGTTTAAATAGGTTGTGGAGAAAGGATTTGCAGTACCCTCTAAAGGACAAAATGGAAAATAATGTTTTTGTGTCTTGTTAAAAGTTTTCTGTCTGAGCACAAATTGCATGGAAACGTAGTGGTTGCGATTCAACCTGCAAATGTATGTTTGGGTTCATGGCTGGCGTCATGGAATGTGTCTCTGTTCTGGCGTTTATAATAGTGGTGTCTAAAAACAAGACTGTGGTCTAAATTCCTCTGTAGAATGAGACATCATGCCCCAGATGTTGTCTAAATATACACATGTGAAGCCAGGGCAGATGTTTCCCACTCAGACATATATTTGGATTTATAGGAATCTGTGGAAAATTGTTCTTTCATGGGCTGAATGACTTCTTCAATGTCTACATGTCGGTAATAATAATGATGGCATCTGTCTGAACACTTATTTTAAAAACCTGTTCACAAAGTCATGTGTCTGTGATGTGATTGGTTTGAAAGTTTAAGAGAGGGTTCAGGTAGAAATTATAGAAATTCTGTAGTTTGATTGTTCTCAAGATTTCAGTCTGAAATAACTTTTCTACCTGTTTGAATTTCTGGAGGTTTGCTCCACTTGTCAGTGTCTTTGTCTAGAAGCATTTAATACAAATTGGCTTTTTGATGTGGTTGTTGTTGTCGTTGTTTTTTAGCATTTAGGGCATTTTTATCATGTAAAGGTTGAATTATAGTAGTGATATTGTCATGGTCGAGGAAGTACCTGCACTGACAAGCTGAGAAAACCCATGATGTTAGGATGATGGTAGAATACTGCCTCCTTCAGGTGGAAGTAAAAACTACTGAGGAAATAACTTCAGCGTAGAGATGAGTGAAGTCATTGATTATAAATCATAATTGGTTAAATATCTAATAATAAAACAAAATAAGGATCAACTGAAAACCTTAAAAACCACAAGAATCAAAGAAGACATTTGACCAAGGCTTTTTTAGTAATTTTTTTAATGCTGTGAAATTATTTGAGTGAAATTAGAGGTGTGTCTATTTTGAGTTATTGATCATCCTTCGTTGCTTTCGATCATTCAGAAAACCCATCACCAAATCATAATCTTTGTATTATAACAAATCAAGAATGAGAAAATGATTTAACAAAAGAAAATCCCCCCCCCAAATTTTTTACTGATATTTGGCTTCACCTCACCAGAAAGAACAAAGACCAGATCAGCTGATTTTGTTATTGAGCTTCTTCTACCGGACCAACTGCTAACAGGAGCTGACCTACAGCTGTGGTGTTAGTGTGCATCAGAAGTCAGGATGTCCCGACAGGCGAACTCTCTGTAGGTCGACCGGTTCCTTCTGTCATCAACGGGAAAATTAACAAATTAGATCTGCAAACTGTATTTGTTGTGTCCTTATATCTGTTAACTGTAGGACTTTATTTTGACTCACAGCAACTGTAAAGCCTGTTGACGCGGAGGATGTCATAACTGCTCATGGTTGTGGCACGTCCAAATGTTTGGGACGGATTCCTGCCGACGATGGTGGGATGTCCATTTCTGGAGAAGGCGTATCTTTAGCAGGAGAAAAGCACAACATTATTGGTTTATTGACGTGTCCACAAACAAACACCTGCACACACTTCCTCTTTACTCAATTAATGTTTCTTACTCAACTGTTGTTTTATTATAATTTTTATTTTCTAAAAAATAATCTTACAGTACACAAACACAACATCAATGATCAAACAAAAAATGGAATCAGTTTCAAGAATATGTCTCAATTCAAGGATCTGCAGGAAAGATGAGGATTTCTTAATTTAATAAAAACACACGTGTGCACTCACACAAGCACTTACCTGCTGTAATGCATGACAGAGTTGAAGTCATATGGAGTCAACAAATTGTTAGTCGGAGCTTTGTCAAAGTTGTGTCTCTTACCTGCACAGATGGAGAGAACATTTAAAATATTAAAACTCAGCTTTTACACTTACACCTCTGATTTTTTTCAGTATCAAACATTTAAGTCCAAAACCAAACTGTAGTTTGTTAAGTATACAACCAGCGGCAGAGTTTGCAAAACACCTCCTTTTGTTGGGATATACCCTCTTTTAGAAGACTTGATAGTCTTTGGACGTCTGATGCGTTTGTGTCTTTTGAACTTTGTGTTGGACAAATTTTAGGATCAGTGGACTTTTTTAGTTTGGACCTGTTATCTCCTTGTTTTTATTTTCTTAACATTTCCTAATTTATTCATGTTTGTGTATCCGTTTTGTTGTTGTTTCACAGGACCCAAGGTGCAGACCAATGACCAGGCTGGTAGTAACGTTGATGACCAACTTAGTTTACGTTTACGATTACGTTTATGTTTGCGCTCACGCACCGCACAAGCCCATGCTCTCCATCCAGGGTGGCATGTGATGACATCGGTGACATCATCCTGACAGTATCAGTATGGAGGCATTGTATGTTGTTTTTGTTTTTTTATGTTTGAAGAATCGATCACCAGCTTTTTCAATTGTAATTGTATTAGATTTACCTCCATTTTTGTACAAGAGATAAAATGAGAACAGTGAAATAAAGTATTTTGTGTGTGATCTTACTTGGCAGAACGTTCCCCAAGAGGATTTGAACATAACTGTCCCTGTCGCTGCGCCTGTGCTCGTGGTGGAAACCAAGAGCGTGGAGGACCTCATGCTGCACTAGTGAGTGGGCCACACAACTGCCTTTCCTCAGGGAGATAAACTGATGTCCACCCTTACGGCCAATGTTAGAGAAGCACCTGACAAATACACACACACACACACACAAAGAGAAATCATTATAAAACAAAGAAACTGACACTTTCTCCTGCCAATTGGATTCCAGTCATCTCTCTCCCCTTCTCAGGCTCCAGTAAAAACTGTCCGAGTAGATGATAGTGATATTTTCCTCTAAGAATTCACGGGCCAAGTGAGAAGCAGATGAGATCATTCCACATACAGACAGGTGGACATTTGTACAGTAGAACTAGTCGGTAGTTAATGACGCACAAAATCTTCCTTTACTCCTGACATACAGGATTCACAATTCATATGCAATGGTACAACATGTGTGTGTTTGTGTGTGTACTCTTACCCAGATCCAGAGTAAAAGTAGATGTAGTCCCGCTGTGACGCGTACCTTTTCCAAACAAAGCGAATGCAGGTGGAGCTGTGGAATGACACCAGGCCTCTGATGATGGTGTTGCGCTCTGCACTGGCTGCAGAGGCAAAGTACAGGCATTCACTCATCTTCACTTTGATTTGTGTTTAGTGTTTAGTTTTTTGTTGGGCAAACTTTTACTCACAGAAATGAGTGGAGATATACACCGGCACATTGACTCTGGATCCACTTTTGGGCCACTTGCAGCCATAGTATGTGCATATAGCTGCGTTCCTCTTGGAAGATTCCACAACGTCGCCATCGACCAGGTTTTCTTAAGAACAACAATACAGACACTTTAAACCAGTTACACATGTTTACCAGATATCAAATGCTCATAATTGAAAATCTGATCCTTGGCAAATGTGGATCGACCAAATAGCTGCCTCCTCATCACTTGTCACTGTATTTATTCATCACGTTTATCTAGTTCAGCCATAAAAGTTGAATATGAAAGTTTTTTCTCACTTGAGCCAGCGTTAGCTTTTTCGATGATGTCAGAGATGTCTGCAGGGAAACACAGTAACAGGTGGCAGCGGTTTAACATGTGAATTATCAACAGCTTCAGCATTATTATCTGGAGAGCTTCTCTTTATTCATCTCACCTTCTTGAGCTTCACCCTGCAACACAAAGTCACATCGTTACACATCATTAAATCATTATTCTTTCTGTTTAAATTTAAAAGAAAAATTTTGAAATCCTTAAAAACACGTCGTCACCACGCTCATAACAGAGAGGATTGTTTTCACAGCAGAGTTTAACATCATGATCCCACTGTTGAAACTCACCGCTGGGATGGCCGTCATGGAGAAGAAGAGGAGGAGGAGGAACACAGGCGTCATGATGCTGGTCCTCTCAGGTTCAAGTTCAAATCTGAAAACACACAGAAATAATCAGTGTTTGAGGAATAAATCAGATGCAATAAATGTGGTGAGAATCATAAGGTCCAGAGGAGTTTACCCGTTGTTCCAGGAGTCTGGAGCGGTGTGACGGCTGCTGCTCGGCTCCTCCCTCTTTATAGGCCGCTCTCACAGGGTGTGGCTGCTTTTCATGACCTAAATAAAAAATATATATCCCCATCACTGGAGGGGGGGAATGCCACTATAACTGCTTTGGCTGCCAGGTAGCAGCTTTTCAGGTTTCACAGTAAAAGTTTATTAGGCTGCAGTGTATTGTTCTCACCCCTGTGTGTGTGTGTGTGTGTGTGTGTGTGTGTGTGTGTGTGTGTGTGTGTGTGTGTGTGTGTTGGGTGTGTGTGTGTTTGTGAGTTCCTATACTTTAACCTTTGTCAGGGCAATTTTAAGCATAGGCCCTACAGAGTGAGGACATTTTGATCGGTCTCCTTCTGTTTGAGGGTTAAGACTTCAGGGTAAGGGACCAGGAACTACACTATGCCAAATGAATGTCCTCATAGAAGTACAAACATTTGTGTGTGTGTGTGTGTGTGTGTGTGTGTGTGTGTGTGTGTGTGTGTGTGTGTGTGTGTGTGTTTGTACACTAAATAACCCAAAATTCATGGACAGATTTGCAATGATCTCGGTGTAAATGTTACTTGGAAGAGTTTCTCCAAATGATTAACTTTGGAAGCTGCTAACCCGGGTCAATTTCTTTTGGTATCAAAACAGTGGCAGGACACAAGTAGTGTCAAGCTTTCACCCTGGAACAAGCTTGTAGCTGGTCGAGAAACACCAGTGTTAACTTCAGCTCAGTTCAGTGAAGCAACACAATGAAAAGACAGCATGAGTTTGTTGGACTGGTGTTTTCCATTCACTCAAGTGCAAAGATAACCTTGATCCAGTTTGTGCAGTTGTTTTTAATGGGAGGCGTTGACCATGAGAATGAAAAGTATTTCTCGCAAGAGACAATGAAGTCTTCATCCATCCATCATCTTAACAACCAACCTTTGACAAACTTGTTTTGCTCCATGTTTCACGTTCTGCCGCAGCTAAATCAGCACTGCTCATACCTCCTTCCTTGTCTTCATTTATTTTATTTCACAACACACATGCAGTAAAAGCACAGTAACAAATTTTACTTTTACATGGACGCAAAAATAGAACAAAACCGCAAAACTTGTCAGGTCTGTCAGCTTCTCTAAGCTCAGTCAACATCCCCTCAGAAACCTGTGGATACTGTCCCACAAAATGCAGTTCAGTCAAACAAGTCACATTCAAACATTTACTGCAGCATTACGACAGGTTTAGTGTTTGGCGTCTAGGCTCCAACTTAAACACTCCCATATATAATAACACAGGAATGATGGGAGTGATGAGCAAATATATTTGTAACCCCCCAAAGCTGCACGAGTTTGGAGCCTGACGTATGGATCGGTGTCTGCTATGTGTGCTCCCTTCACCGCAGCGTGGCCATGTCAAAGCACAGACATATTATACAAATGTTTTGCTTGTATAGCCCTTATACACAACACACGATTTGTTTCATAGGGCTTAACGTGTGCTACATCCTCTTCTTAACCCTCAAGAGTAGGGAAAAAATACCCTAAACCCAATTATCAGGGGGAAAAACGTAGACGCCTCAGAGAGATGTGAGGGATCCCTCCACCAGGACACACACTTAACACAGGCAGTGCGGAGACAGAGGTTTGTCCACCGGCAGCCACGCCCGCTCAGACGGGGCCTGACAGGAGGCGCACCTTTTGGATGGAAGGTGTGGTAGCGTGAGGAGATGAGAAGAAGAACCCTGCGGCTACCCCAGAAGCGATGGTCTCCGAGATCCGGCATGCAACAATGGAATTAGGCAGAGGAGGGTACATATGAAAAGATCAGGGGTGCAGCAACTGATGCTGTTTGAGAGTCGATATTCCTTCTTGTGGTGTCTGACAGAGCATGAGTAGCATCTAGCTGAGGAGGGGGTTTTGAGAACAGCTCACAGAAGTGTGCACCTTTCTGAAAGTAAAAAGACATCTGACCCCAACAGTCAATCTGAAATTCCTCTTCTGTGGATCTGATGCCATCACACACTCATGTTAATGTTATGCACTGAATGGTGTGAGCCCAGTAAAGGGTGTGTCAGTAGAGGCAGCTGCTCTGATGGAAATTTATCTTTGTTTTGTAGTTACTGACAAGTAACTCTAAAAGTATGATTTACATGAGCTACCAGCAGGTGTTAGAAACATAACTTCCGTTGTGCACCTTAGTGTCATAGAGTGTTTTGGCCTTGTAATCACGATACAGGGCACCTGAGGCTAAAGGTAAAGCTACTGGCTACTAGCTTGTATAGCAGCACTATGTACTGTCCGCTCAATAGATCCACAACATAACCTCTAGGCCTTTTTAAACTAAACACTGTCCCATTTTAGAACATAGGACAAGATGGTGAATACGTAATGTACGTTCTGCCGCCACAATTAATGCAACCAGTTGATGTTATGGGATGTTAGTAATACATCTTTAGTTGTGTAGTTTAGTGTCATCAGGTGTTTCAACATCTTGATCACAACAGACTATCTTCTAAGGCCGTCCCACCACAGGTTGTTCAGACCTGGGTGTGTGTCGCCAGCATCTTGATGAGTACTTGACATTGTACTTTAACTTTGACATGGATTGGATTTCTGCCCCCTGGAATGTTGTGGTGTCTATTCATTGTTCTGTTTGACTCATCCTGCTTCTGGTAAACTCACCGTTGTTTCCTCATATTTTCAACTTTTCTTTGTAAGTGTTGAATCTTTCTGCCAACCTGAGTTCTTGTAAAATGTATATGTGAATATTTTTTGAAAAACAACCTGCCTTGTTTTTCAGACTCCATTTCAGGCCCTGAAATACTCTCACACACGCGTGGTACATATGTCACTTCACAGGTGTATTATTACAAACATAAAATCTCTTTAAAGGTTTATTTGAAGATGGAATCAATTGATCTTTTCCCTCCAGGATCATCATCATCATCATTATTCGTGTGGTGCTTTATGAATAATATTTCAACACTTATTCACATACTCCTTTTAGTATTTGTTAGGTTAAGTTAAGCTCAATAGCGAGAAGATGTCCTGGGTATGTTGAACTTGCTTCATAGAGCAGGACCCAGCAAATGGGAAAGAAAGAGAAACTATGTTTACAGAGATGTTCCATGCTGGATGATGACGATGAAGTTGATTTTCTTATACATCTCTGTCCCCATATACATCATTAATATACCTCAGTGTCCCCCATATATATATATATACTGTATACTGTATATATGATGATATCCTACTGAAGGGCTATACATGGTTCAGGCCAGTAGAGGGCAGGGTATGCCAAATTTTCTAATGAATGCAGCGAGCAAAGTGAAAAGGTTCTAAAAATATGAACAACAGTAATGGCAATGAGATGGGAGTGAAACATAAATTGAACCCAACTTCAAGTCAACTTTTAAACTTTTATGATTGTTTTAATTTTAGAATTAACCTGCAGCTTACTGTGTGTTTGTGCATGGATTTCAGGATTTAAAATATATTCTGTAGAAAAAAGAAGATGTCATGAGAATAAATCAGGCTTATAGAAAGTCAAATAAAGAACAAAGTAAAGACAACAGGAGGAGCCACACAGGAGGCATGAGGTTAGGCCAGATGAACTGGATAACTGGACACTGGGGCGAGTCACACTGACAGGAAGTCAAACAACCACACACGCAAGTTAAGAAAAACAAAATAAAACATGAAATTATATTTTAAATTAATCCAAAAGGTCTGTTTTAGACTCTGTGTGTGTGTGTGTGTGTGTGTGTGTGTGTGTGTGTGAGAGAGAGAGAGAGAGAGAGAGAGAGAGAAACTACCTAAGTATTACTATTATCATTGACATTAGTGCTGTTGTAAAAACCATTACACATAGTTTTTTTCCACAATCATTGACACTATATGATTTTACTTTGTCATTAAACAGAGCAGTTACCTGTGGATAACACAGTTTGTAGATATGTTATCTGGTAAGGGTTAGGGTTAGAAGAACCTGACATCATGCTCCAATCACAGATGGTCAGTAGTAGACTCCGCATCCTTTAGAGAGAGTTCATCTTTCCTGCAGCAGAAACACTCACAGGTGGAGAATCACCAGAAATGGATTCATACGAGACCGATGCATTAATGCTTATTGATGGAGCTTTTGAGTTTCTCTATAACATCTTCACTGTTTGACTTTACAAGAGCCTTGACAATATGTGTGTTACATTTAATCGAAAATTGTGTTTTCTCTTTCACTTTGTGTGTTTTGATTTCTGCCCCACCCGAATGTGTTGCTCCTGTGTCTTATAACACCTTCATTGTTTGTGTTGTGATTTCTATTCATTGTTCTGTTTGACTCATCCTGCTTCTGATGAACTCACTATTGTTTCCTCATATTTTCAACTTTTCCTTGTAAGTGTTTAATCTTTCTGCCAACCTGAGTTCTTGTAAATTCGAGCCCTGAGATACTCTCACACACACACGTGTTGCATATGTCACGTTACAGGTCTATTCTTACAAATTAAAACAAACATAAAATCTCTTTAAAGGTTTATTTGAAGATGGAATCAATTGATCTTTTCCCTCCAGGGTCATCATCATCATCATTATTGTTGTGGTTGTTTATAAAGCATATTCTCAGCACCTATTCACATACACCCTTTAGTACTTGTTAGGTTAAGTTAAGCTCGATAGAAGTTAGATATCCTGGGTATGTTGAACTCGCTTCGTAGTGCAGGACGTCCAGAGGAGCAAATTAGAAAAACTATATTTTGGTAATTTCTGAGCTGTGTTGTTTTCTTTCTTGTATTTATGACTTTAAGCCAAAAAGTGGTTTGAGAGGAAAATCTTTCAGAATTTTCAGTAGCCATATTATTTCCACAGGGAAATTTGTCACATCAGCCTCTTGTTGCCGAGTTACGAAAACGAACACATTCCTGGGGAACTTTTTTTTTCGTGTACGGATTGTGGTGAAAAATTGGTTCAGACATTTATGATCATTCTCAGGAAGAGTTGGTTAAACGTTTGTGAGGTCCTGAGTTTTGATATAGCACCATCATCAGGTCCAAATAGTAATGAGCCCAATACAACTACAACAATTCATCGAGCAATCGATTAATATACAATTGCCACTGATCAAGCGTTTGGATTATTTCTAAAGTACTGCCACATATCCGCTTTTTCTAATATTACTTTAATACAATTGATAATATTTCTGTACTTCAAGCAGGGTTAAACGAAAAGTGTCCCCATATACATGCAAAATACACATATATGTCCCCATATACCTCAATGTCCCCATATGTATATAAATATACTGTATTTATGATATGGTGCTGAAAGGCTGTACATGGTTCCGGCCACTAGAGGGCAGGATATGCCAAGTTTGGTAATAAGTGCAGAAAGAAAGTGAAAAGGTTCTAAAAACATGAACAACAGTAATGACAATGATGATGGGAGTGAAACACAAATTGAACACAACTTCAAGTCAACTTTTAAACATTTGTGATTGTTTTAATTTTAGAATTAACCTGCAGCTTACTGTGTGTTTGTGCATTGATTTCAGGATTCGAATAACTATAACGTCTGTTTGTGTGTGTTTGTGTGTGTGTGTGTGTGTGTGTGAGTGTGTGTGTGTGTGTGTGTGTGTGTGTGTGTGTGTGTGTGTGTGTGTATGTGTGCGTGAGTGTGTGTGTGTGTGTGTTTGTGTGAGAGAGACACTACTTAAGTATTACTATTATCACTTTTGGCAGTATTATTATTGCCATTAGAGCTGTTGTAAAAACCATTACAACTTGTTTTTTACATAATTATTGTCATTATATGATTCCACTTTGTCATTAAACAGAGCAGTTACCTGTGGATAACACAGTTTACCATATTGGTGTCAAACCTAGATTAATTACAATAACATTTCAATACAAAACAAAACGCCTGAACATTGAAGCTAGTTCAACACACTCAGGATCGTTATCTGGCTTCACTGAACCTGACATTGCTCGTTCTGCATAACCTGTGGGACACAGCTGGTAAACTGGTCAGGTGACTCTGGGTCTACCTGTCGAGCTACGAGCAGCTTCATGAGGAGGAAGCAGAGTTCATTATGAGCAGCAGCATCAGGAACATGAATAAAGAGGAAAATGATCACCAACAAGCAGGAATGATTTGGATCATTGGAAAGGAACCGTAAGCCGTTGTCATCATTTCCCGGATTCGACTGGTGCCCCCTGCTGCTGATTGAAAGCAGAAGGCTCTAATGTCACTGGCAGCATCGACCGGGTCATCAGGGTTTGGATCTCACAAATCAAGCTCGGTAAAAAGTGGTATAGAGCAAAATCAACACAGCCACTCCGGCGTCGGACCTCATCGCCAAACCTCTGTCTCCTCCTCCTCCTTTTCATCCTGACTCAGATTCACTTCAGGAGATTATCTGGAGTTCAGTGTGTGTCTGAAGGCAGCTCCAGGGATTGATGTCCATGGTTGTGGTGCGGACATGTTCGACCCTCATCATGGGGCGAACTGTTCCCAACTGATTTGTACTGGTCCAAAATTTGGGATCTGATCAAACCTGAATCTTACGCTTATACGTGCAGCGATCCTCCTTGATCCCCCACACATGACGTTAAGGTGCCAACAGTGAGTGTTGGCTCCTTAACGTCATGTGGAAAATATTTTACACATTTGTACAAAGCCTAGGTGCTGTTTTTCTGGTTTGGACAGTCTCTGTTCTAATGTTCTCAACCTTTTCACCCAGAAAAGTTGCCTCACAGCCGACATGTGTTGTAAACATGCTCCTTACATAACCCTCCTTCTCCGGTCACATGTCATTTTGCACACAAGCTTTTGTGTTCTTCTGTAAGTTTGAGTGACACCATGATCCTCTGCTCAGAGACTTCTATTCATCATGTGCTCAAGTGTCTGACGTGAAAAATCTTCTGTATGCAGCTTGGCAAGTGCATTTGAGAAGCCTGGGATAATAACCCCCGACCCTGGTGGACGACCCGCTCCACCTACACAGCCAAAGCCACCCAATGTGTGTACATCGTAAAGAATGGACTTAAACTTAAAAATTCATTACATTGGATCGAATGCAAAAAGGCATAGAATTGTTCCAAATCAAAATGTCTGATGCGTTCAGAAAGCCTCCGCAAATTACAAACACTCACCTGCTCTCAAACTGAAAGACAAAGCTCTTTCATATAGACACATCAACAAAGATAAACGTGTCCTCTGTCACATGATGAGGATATTTTGTGCCATGAACCTCAAATATGAACCATTGACCTCCAACACAGATTTCAATGTTAACTGGGGCCAGCATTTTCAGGAGCGAACTGAAAGAAACAGATTTTTCTAACTATTTCCAACTTTTGTGATGCCACAAACTCAGATTTCACAATTTCTCTGTATGAAGGATATAGGCGAACTGATAAGTATCATGAGAAATAGAGTTTGAGATGTGCCTGTTTGAACCGGTTGTAACAGGAAGACCAGTTTTTCTAAACAGAAGGCCCCAAATGAGCATTAAAGACACACGATATAAGCTGTGTCCCAATTCTGGTGTCGTGGTCTACGTGGCCCAGGAAGGAGGCGGTCATCGCGGTCCCGCTTAGTTCACGAGGACTGATCCGAAATGGGACGGTCTGGTTTATGGAGGATTTCCTTGATCGGCATCATCAGCTTGTCTCGCACATGCTGACGTCGCCTAGCAACAGAGCTGCATCTGGACACCACGATAACGTCTTCACGTTCCTTTGTTTTTTGTACATACTGTTGGCGGTTGGGTTGCCGGCACCACAACCTCTTTGAAAGTCACCAAAGTGCAATGAATCCTGGGATAGCTCGGGTCCAGAATAGGATCCACCGGTTGGAGCCTTCATATCTCTGGGATGAAATGAAGCACACATGGCGGAAGCTTCAGAATGGGACGGTCCAGTCTGGCCGACGTGACGCTTTTGGTTTTCAAACGCACCCTCTGAAGAATGAGGCCCCTGCATTGGGACACAGCTGCAGACATCATTGCACCCAATTCAGATTCCACATGTAAGTAGTAGTGTGAGAAACTTACACTGTAGAACTTGTATGAACAACTGACCAACCCAGCATCTATGTGTCAAACGTGTGAACATGCAGCCGCGCAACATTCCAGAGAACTCAAACGCAGGTGAGATTTATTTATCTTAAGAGCTTCCAGATAGTGTGATTAGTGATGAGTGATGAGACTTGACGTAACAATGGCTACTGTACACACTTCTGTTGACCATAATCATATGAAACATCAGAAGAGAGTGTTTCCTGGTCAGCACCAGCACTCGTCATTGTCGCTGGATTTCGTAATAAGTTTTCTCTCAAATCTTTAATCTCAGCTGTTTTTATTTCTGACGACACTGACCTCGACCCCTTTGAAACACTCAGAACTCGACTTTCCTCTGGAGTTTGAACGTTGAAAAGTTTGAAACCAAAACAACAAAATTCTTCTCAAAGAAAATAATTGGTGGTTGCAGCCCTTCTGGAAATACTGCGAAACACATTCACATACATATGAGTAAACAAATCCTATGGTGTTATTATTTTATAAAAATGTAGCTTCATATTAACTTTTGAGCTTTTTTATTTATGAGTTGAGTAGATAATCACCTTTCTTTGATCCTTTCCTTTCATTTTCCTTCTGAGGTAAAATCTCTCTCTGTATATTGTTAATTTTTGCATTGAATTCATGACGTTTAACGAGATGCTTCTGTAAATAAGACGTGTTTCCTCGCTTTTGTCTCAACTGCCCCTTTAACAAAGTGAACAATAAGCCATTTTCAGGTTGTCAGTGAAAAATCACTCGTCCATTCTCACACATTGTTCTGTCAAGCGACAACACACTTGGCAAGGGCCAAGCGATGAATGATGTTGGACAGATCATTCTTGTGTGAGTTCCTTGTTTCTCGTTTCAGAGAAAAATCTAAGTCCAGGCTTTCAACGTCAAGAAAGGAATGTTAAAACTCCACGAAACGGTTTGCGTTTCAATGAAAGTCCTGGCTACAGCAGATTGGTTTCTCAACAAGCCGGAGGGTTCATTACCAAAATGTTGTTCTTCCACCTCGACTGCGACTGAGCTGGAAATATTTCTATATAATCTTCATATTGTCCCTGCGTATGAAACCTCAGCCCGCCCTGTGAGAGCGGCCTATAAAGAGGGAGGAGCCGAGCAGCAGCCATCACACCGCTACAGACTCCTGGAACAACAGGTAAACTCCTCTGGTCCGCTTGTTATCAACAAACTTATTTGCATCTGATTTATTCCTCAAACACTGATTATTTTCTGTGTATTTTCAGATTTGAACTTCAACCTGAGAGGACCAGCATCATGACGCCTGTGTTCCTCCTCCTGCTCTTCTTCTCCATGACGGCCATCCCAGCGGTGAGTTTCAACACTGGGATCATGATGTTAAACTCTGCTGTGAAAACCCGGCATCTTCACATCTTCAGCTGAGATAAAGATCATCTCTGTCAAGAGCGTGGTGACGACGTGTTTGAGAAATAATTGGGTTGTTTATTAATGATCCTTTAAGTTTAAAGAAAGCTGTTTGCAAAGGCTCCGTAAAGGAACCTCCACAATGTCAGATATGAGATTTTCAAACAGCATCTGATGTGTAACGTTGTGACTTTGTGTAACAGTACGCAGCTGATGAAGCAAATCAATTGGGTGAGTTTAATAATGGAGAGTTTTCCACATGTTAACTTTAAAAATGATTCTGCTGCCACTTGTTTCTGATATTTTCTGTGTCGACCTGCAGACGAATCTCCAGGAGTCTCTGATGTCCTGGAAAAAGTCAACGAAGGCTTAAGTGAGAAATCATTTCATATGATCCAACTTTTTTGCCCTAAATAGAAAAAAACGTGATGACTGAAATAAAGTGATACTTGAACAGTGAAAAACGTTAGATCGCTCTTTGGTTTCTTTGTTCTTCAGCAAACCTGGTCTTTGGTGACATTAAGCTGAATGTCCAGAGGAACGCAGACCCCTGCACCGCCACCGGCTGCGCCTGGCCTAAATCCAGAAGCTATGTCTACGTGCCAGTGGTCATCTCCTCCAGTTACTGTGAGTCTGATCCACATAAACCATTCTGGTCGGCCTCAGCTTTGTTTCCATTAAGAACTAAAAAAAGTTCCATAGTGGTCGAAAAGAGATTATCGCACAAAAACCTTCAGTAGAAAAGACGCGTTGTGTAAGTACATCTATATTTTTTAGATGGTTTTACTTCTTCTCAATGTGTTTCGTATCTAGTTGTTTTTTTTGTATTAATAATATGAAATAATTAGTTTTTTTCTTCTCTAATCATCTCACATTCCCTCAGATTTATCTGCTTACCCTCTAATGAGATATTTTAATGATGCAGTATTTTCACACTATTGTAGTTGTACTTTCATACTCCAGAGTTTACTTATTATTATTTAGGTTTCATGTCATTTTAGAGTAGGAATAAGCTATGACCTGCGTTAAAATTAAGTATTTTAACTCAGGTTATTGACTTTTTCACATTAAATAATAACTTAATTCTCATAATACTGGCTATATTTTCATAATATTTACTCTTTTCTCCTTATTGTAAGACTTTATTCTCATATTATTTAAGTTTTCTGTATTAAATTACAGCTCCTTACTCATAACATTGACTTTTTCCAATAACATTAGAACTTTGAACAAAAAGTATCTTCTCATATTGACTTTTTCCCCATGAAATCATGACATATCACCAAGTTCTGTGTTTTGAGATATTTTTAATTGAATAAGAATGATCTGAAAAACTGTGAATGTAAGTTACTGTACTTTGAAAGATGGTTTATATAACAAGCAGCTCGTACTTTGTCTCCACAGCCGGTGCCGAGCGCAACATCATCATCAGAGCTCTGCTGACCTTCCACAGCTCCACATGCATTCGCTTTGTGTGGAGACGCTCGTATCACAGGAACTACCTCCACTTCTACCCTGGATCTGGGTAGGAACACACACTCAGGTTCTGTGTACAGGTCACTCTTCCATTTTCAGAGTGAAAAGCTGCACCCAGCATCACCACATGCAACAAACAGCTCATTCCAAACAAGCCGGGTTAGAACTCGTGCTGTTAGAGCCTCAGCGTTCAGCCTCAACCACAGTGAAGTCAGGTCAGGGAACATTCGGCAGGGATTGAAAAACAGGATGTTGTCCCGGGGATAAAGGTTTAAAATCAGACAACACTTGTGTCCTTCTAAAAGCCAAATGGATAATGTGACCTCTTTCTTATCTTTAACTTTTCTATATGTCTCTTACAATCATTTCCCTGTGTGTGTGTGTGTGTGTGTGTGTCAGGTGCTGGTCGTACATAGGCCGTCAGAGTAGAGGACAGGCTATCTCCCTGCAGAAAAACGGCTGTGTGTACACAGGCACTGTGCAGCACGAGGTCCTCCACGCTCTGGGTTTCCACCACGAGCAGGTCCGCTCCGACAGGGACAGCTCCGTTATGATTAACACCGAGAACATTCTTCCAGGTGAGCTCATCCACAAACTCCTCCATTCCACGTTGCAGATTTCCTCTGTTTGCGCCACGGACTGTAAATGAAGGTGGAGGAGGCGTCTCCACTTCCTCCCTTGACCCAGAAATCAAGACAGAAGATCCTGAGTACTAGCCCTGTAGATCGTAACTCTGCCAGACGTATGGCAATAGTATTTGTACTATCGTTTTACCCTTTGCACGATGTACAATCAATCATGCCAAGAAACGATAACATCCTATAATCTCGTAATTTAGAAGCTCTAATAATCAGTATATAAAATGTGGATCCTGCGTCTGTGTTTACGCTTGTTGTGATGTCGTACGTGAATATGGACCGAAGCCTTTTTCCAGCCAATCATACTCTAAAGACGAATAAAAGACCTTTCAGCTTGAACCTTCTCACCAGTAGGAACCAAGTTTATTTGCGTTTTTTTAAATAATTTCTATATAGATAGTTTTTTCACATGGTAAGATTTGTGGGCGGAGTTAAGGATTTATCCGTCTTAACATTGGCTGTTTTGATTTATTGTTCAAATCTTTATTTTCCTGGCTACGACTTGTGTACGATAGTTTTCCCTGATATATAACAGTTGTTCAACCGCTGCTACGATACTTCTAGCTACGCCATCCAACCCATTAGGGTTCATCCTCTGGGGATCATGAATATATGCACCAAATAATCCATTCAATACTAGTGGAGATTCTTTCTCTCAGATCGGTTACATACTGAAGAAAAGGTGAAAATGATAAAAACTCAGTTTAATTTAAAATGTCTATCTCCTTCTGCAGGAAAGGAACACAACTTTGATAAAGAGCAGACCAACAACTTGGGGACTCCCTACGACTTCGACTCTGTCATGCATTACAGCAAGTAAGTGTTGGTTTATTCATCATCATCATCGGTGAAGCGACTTGAGTGAGACGCATTTCTTAAACAGATTTTGTGTTTTTTTTATTCACTTTTTTCTTGAATATGATCAAATTATTTTCATGCATATACAACACACGCCTTGCAGCTTAATGATCAACACTGATGCAGCGAATGTGTTTTTCAAATGTCAGTGAATAACAACAGAACTAATGAGCGAAGACAAAACCAATAATGTTGTGTTTGGGTTCTCTTCAAAGATACGCCTTCAGCAAAAACAGGAAGCCAACCATCGTCGCCAGGAGCAACCCCAACCTCGACTTTGGAAGAGCCACATCCATGAGCGCGAATGACGTCGCCCGCGTCAACGAACTTTACAAATGCAACGCCTGAAAACTGGAACCCGTCAGACTGCTAACGTGAGTGAGGACACAACAAACACATCCCACTAGGAGAACAAAGTAGAAACTGAGTTGAAATATAAAATATTTTTTTCTCACCCAACCAGGAACGTGTCGACCTCTAGAGAATTCCTCAGGATTTCCGATGTAGAGCAACAATGATATTCAAAAGCAGCAGGATGAAAAAAAAATGGATCTTTGTTTAATAATTCTCTCACTATGATTGGGTGATGGGTTTCCTCAGAACTACCAGGCAGAGAAACAGGCCTGAAACAGTCTGGATATATCGAGGGGCTGATGTTTGCTGTGATGGATCAGTCGTGAATTGTGAAAGCTGTTTTTAAATATTCAGTAAAAACTCCAGTTTAATGCTCATTGTGTGCGGAGCATCAGCAGCGAGATAAATAAACAATTCTAATTTGTGCCAACAGTAATAATTAATAACATTATTAACACAGCCTGGGTCAAACGTCTTTGATATTTGTGTCTGTTTTCCTAATCAATGTACTGTGTATTAATTTCTACACTGGACTATTTCCACAATAAAAATCACAAAAAATAAATGTGTGTCTTTATTTCCACCAAAAGGAGGCAGTGTTCTGTCACTCCCCTGACGTCACGGGTCGGTCTCCTCATCCTATCAGTTTGTTTCAAGCTCCATGAATGTTCACAGAAATCAGACACATAGAACCAGTAACTAATACAATATGCTTGTGAGTCGCCATTATTTTTAAAGAACTCTGCTAAAATCGTATTAATCTCTGCATCCTTGAATAATTCCCCCAAAAGGACTGCATCTATTTACTGGTTTGATTTATTTCGTACCAGAACTCAAGTCAATTTCAGGACATAGAGTTCATCTCCGAGCACAGAGATCGCTGCAGGACAGAGACTCTGATGTAATCATATCATACAAGTACTGTTACTTGTAAAAGTAAAGTGTATACTTTTATTTCAGTACATTTTTACCTTCTTGTTTGTACTTTTACTTAAGTAAAGGAAGAGTAAAATAAGAGTCCTTCCTCCACCTCTGCAATTATCCTTGTACAGACCAAAATGCCTAAACTAGAACTATCAAGGCGAAGGATGGTGTTTTCTAAACTTTTCATTTATAAGACAAATATTTTGCATGATACTTGCAGCATAAGCTGACTGTCTCATGTAATATTTAATCTTTTTTCACACACACACATGCACACACTCTCTCTCTGCTCATTACATTTGTTATACAAGACTAGGTTATTATTTGTATCAACTTATATATGAAAAGTTGGAATCAGATAAGAAGGGATGATTTATTAACTTGATTATTAATGAATTATTATCCATCTCTAAAGGCCTTGTGCATATTAATTTAACAGTATTGCCTTAGATAAACAGGACACATCTCGCTCTGGTAGATTTGAGGTCTGCTTATACTTCATATGAATAATAATATATTAAAAAAATTAGAAATTAGATTTTTCTTCCATATTTGACCCACTGACTCAAAACCAATGTTAAATTGTATTATTACCTTAAAATCACACCTGCTCCAAATAGATTTAAGTGATTTTTAAATAAAGCATTGATATTGGAAAAAAAAATCAGAAATTCTGAGAAGCTATATTTTTAAATCTTTTATTTCGTGAATCTAAACCAGTGTGAGCTTGTTTAGTTACCACAGATAAACTCCTCTTCTTGTGAGGCTCAGTTTTAACATATTATTATTTAATACATATATATTATATTATAGATGTATTCTCTGATATTTGTCATGCAGTGACAGCGGGTGACTGGTCAGGTGACAGTCACGTGGTCCAGTCAGCTGATGCTAACGCTAGCCTCTCGGTTCTTCCTCCCGCAGCGGACTCGGATCTGACGCCGGACAGGATGCCTTTCAACGAGCTGTATTTCAATGTGGACAATGGGTACCTGGAGGGGCTGGTCCGGGGCTTCAAGGCCGGGATCCTGTCCCAAGCGGACTACCTGAACCTGGTCCAGTGCGAGACCCTGGAAGGTGAGCTCACGCACAACTAGCGGCTAACATGCTAGCTGGCCAGCCGGGGCTAATCCCACGGGCTAACCTCAGCTGGCTTTAGCGGTTAGCTCCAGTGCATCAACGCCTATGTCGCGTTTAATCGTTTAATAACATATAACAACACAACATTGAGTGTCACGGTGAATTAAACTCCTCCAGTCATCGAGTCTGACATCAGTCATGTGTTGTAGTTTTATTGTATATTGTTAAAATGTCGTTCTTTACGCTGAGCTGCGCCAGCTAGCATAATGCTAACCCCGGCTAACCCCGGTGTTGTGTCGTTTATGGATCCATAACGGGGATTTTCTTTAAGAAGAGGAAGTGAGAGCGCAGCAGGAAGAGGTTTCACTTGGTTCCCTTTACTGTGAGGGAACATGTCTCAGCTGCGGAGCTTCAGTCAAGATCCAGCGATCTGTGACCTCACTGCACTAAACTGTATTATTACAGTGCGACAGTCATGTGACCTGTATACGATCATCTCTGTGTATTCACACTGTACAACAACATGTATTTAAAATATGTTTCACGTGTACATCACCAAAGCCACCGAGTGAAACATCCTGTCAGCCACTCAGGACATTTATTATCACTGATTACACCAAGTGTGAACGAATATTGTGTGTAGTGGCAGATTATTATATTATACATATTCAATTGTTATTATATTTATCAAGCGAACTTGTTTCTTTAAGATTTCTTTCAGTATTACTGCTTCAAAAATAGCTGACAATGAAATATGATGGATTCAAATCAATTAAATCCCATCATATATTATATCAAGGCACGTAAGACCTTAAATATAAGAGAGAGAGAGAGAGAGAGAGAGAGAGAGAGTAGTTGTGCCTGAACGTTAAATAAGAATCTGTTTGACAAATTAATCATGTGTAATTTCTGTGTCTCTGATTCAGACCTGAAGCTCCACCTGCAGAGCACGGACTACGGCAGCTTCCTGGCCAATGAGGCGTCTCCTCTGACCGTGTCCGTCATCGATGACAAGCTGAAGGAGAAGATGGTGGTAGAGTTTCGCCACATGAGGAACCAGTCGTACGAGCCACTGGCCAGCTTCATGGACTTTATCACGTAAGCTTAATGCGATAAATATATTGTTGTGTTTCCACTCTGTCTGTCATCAGGATTACGAATACATACTTATTGAATAACCAGGAAACAGAAGGATGTGGTTCGGTTCAGGTGAAAATTAGAACAATTTTGGTCCAGATCCAGATAAAAGGCTGTATCTAGGAATTCGGTTTCACTTTCTCTGCGTTGATCCCACAGAGTTCATTCATCCATGCTGGTAGTAGGTTGGATGCACACATTTCTCTCTCAGGATACGGATTGTGGTTAATCAGCATTAAAGCCATTTGTTGGGTACGCACCCAACTGCAGCTGTAGCTATGACTAACACTACACGCCAAGCATGTGGCAATCAGCTCTGCCCACGGCTACACAACACAGCAAAACACCAAGTCAGACATCTCTTATGTCATTATGAGAAGTCTAAAATCTTTTGGCTTCATTATGAAACTGCCCGCCGCAGTTTGGAGAATTAATGGGAAGCGCTGCTGTGACGTGGTGAGAGAGAGAGGGCGTTAGCCTTGGTGGAGATATGAGTGTGTGTGCTGCTTGATTGGAATTTGAGGAGCACATTGAATCAGAATCAGAATTTTTTTTATTGCCATGTATATTTGCACATACAGGAAATTGCCTTGGTGTGGTTGGTGCACTGTACAAACAACAATATAAAAACAACAATATAAAAACAACAATATCGAACAACAATATATACAATACAATATGGTGGAGGTATCAGCTCGTCTCACATTCTTGTTTCTACCTCTGCGTTACAGAGACAAGTTGTTTAACAATGTAATGAAAGTAATTTAGACCAGTGGATGGAATTTAATAGGAATTTATGGTATACAATCGCTACATGCTGGTAGATTGTTAATATTCATTTTACCAAAAAGCATCTAGCTCCACTTTTTATGTCTTTATCACCACGAATCCTCTCCTGCTCCGTCCCCAGGTACAGCTACATGATCGATAACGTCATCCTGCTGATCACCGGCACTCTGCACCAGCGGGCCATCTCTGAGCTGGTGCCCAAGTGTCACCCGCTGGGCAGCTTCGAGCAGATGGAGGCGGTCAACATCGCCCAGACCCCCGCCGAGCTGTACAACGCCATCCTGGTGGACACGCCCCTGGGTATGTGGCTCCATACAAAGGCACACTTCCTAAGACAGATTAAAAACTGAGCATCCTGAACAAGAGATGCACCAAAGCTCATAGAATCATTCAGAGTTACCTTCTGTTGATTTGATGTAAATGTTCTTTTCAGCTGCATTCTTCCAGGACTGTATATCTGAACAGGACTTGGACGAGATGAACATTGAAATCATTCGTAACACACTGTACAAGGTAAGACATCCTATTATCGTTTTGAAGTATTTTCAGAGTACTTTACAGAAGCCGAGTCAGGATGATGTGAAATGCAATAACTAGATATAGTAGATTTTATTGAGAGAAAATAGACAAATATGATATAAAAAATCCTAAGAAATAATATATAAATTACAAAAGATCCCCACAAAAAACTGGAATATTCACACCTTGCAATTTGTAATATGTTGTGTAATTGATATAAATTGTGTTGTTTGCACCATTGAAATCATATTTTTAATAATAAGTTATTTTACTGACAATTTGATTTGAGAACAGATTTAGCTTTTTTATTTGAAGGTGTTGTGTAAAGGGATTTTGAAAACAATACAGGATCGAACATGTGTTATTATTATATTATTATTATTGATGTTATTGTCGTGTGACTTTCCTTCATGTGGTGCCTCGACCTTTCAGGCTTATCTGGAGGCGTTCTATAAGTTCTGCTCAAACCTTGGAGGAACCACAGCAGACACCATGTGTCCCATTCTGGAGGTGAGTCTCTGCCCTGCTCCTACAGATGAATTATATATGTATGTATATATCTATGTCCAGCAGGGGGCGTGTAGTTCACAGGTGGATCCGTCAATAGAAATGAGCACAGTGTGTTTTGTCTGTGGATGAAAGTCTCAGTTCAGGTTGTTCTTCTCGTCTCTGCCACAGTTCGAAGCCGACAGGAGAGCCTTCATCATCACCATCAACTCGTTCGGAACCGAGCTGTCCAAGGAGGACCGGGCCAAGCTCTTCCCACACTGTGGCAAGCTTTACCCAGAAGGCCTTGCTCAGCTGGCCCGCGCTGACGACTACGAGCAGGTCAAGGCCGTTGCTGATTTCTATCCTGTAAGTCCAAAAACCATTTGGCCTGTAAACATCAGCAGAGCATTTCAACACAAACCGCAGCTCCTGAGATGTTATTAGTAGTTTTCGTACAGTCCAGCAGATCAAATGAATCCAGCCTCATTTGTTTTTAATCATTGGTCTGTGTCTGAACTTGTCCACGTCCTCAGGAGTACAAGCTGCTGTTTGAAGGTGCCGGCAGTAACCCTGGAGACAAAACACTGGAGGACCGCTTCTTTGAGCACGAGGTAACACACATCATCATCACACACGATGCATGTTGACTGTAAATATAGACGACGCGTCTCTGCCTCCTCCCATTTCGTCCATGTCCCCTCCACTAACATGTAGGAGCCAGGGTTTATGACTTGTTCTGCAGCGTGCCTCTAGGGGGCAGTCCATATGGTTTTGCATCACTTTTTGTTACCGTCATGTCGTCCATCTTTACAAACACTCAATTCTCCAGAACAGTGTGTTGACGCGCTATCGTGCTAACACGCTAAACGAAGATGGTGGCCATGGTCAACATTGCACCCGATGACTGTCAGGTTTAGTTAGCTTTGTCACTGTTAGCATGCTAATGTAGCATTGATCTCGACCAATTGCAATTCGGGCTCCTCTGTCAATCATGACGTCTCAGCCCGTTTCTATATCATCGAAATTTATAAGAAGTAAATAAATGACAGAATCTGCTACTTGGACCTTTTATCTCTGTCCACGTCGCCTTCGCTAACATGGAGGAGGCGAAGGAGCCGTCACTCTGTCCGTCTCCAATTTGAAGTCCCGGACTTGCATTTTAGAACGACTGCTCCTCCTTCACAAACACACTGGTTGCTGAGGCTCTTATTTGAATAAAGATTGTTCAAAGGGTCAAGTACAGTAGTGAAGTTAATGATATTTGACAGATTAAATTCAATAGTGTTCAAAAGACACGTGGACGGTGTTTGTATAATAAAATGGGCACTGAATTGGTTGTGGGTGAAGACATATTGACATGTGCCTGCTGCTGTAGAAGGTGTGTGTTTGTGATTCTAAGCTCGGTGCTCTTTGTGTACTTCATCTCCTCGTGCACTTGTCCCCGTGTTGCCTCTCAGGTGAAGCTGAACAAGCTGGCCTTCCTCAACCAGTTCCACTTCAGCGTCTTCTACGCCTACGTCAAGCTGAAGGAGCAGGAGTGCAGGAACATCGTGTGGATCGCAGAGTGCATCGCCCAGCGGCACCGCGCCAAGATCGACAACTACATTCCCATCTTTTAAGCCTTCTCTTCCTCCCTCTCTCCATCCTCCTCCTCCTCCTCTTCCTCCCATCAGCATTTCATTCAGTCTTTCGTCCTGAGCGGAGTCTCCGCTCACAGCTTGGTGTTAAAGGTTGATGCTAAATTTTGTCCATTCTTCACTCGTAGGTGCGAATTGGTTCTGGGCGCCTGAGTTTGTTTGTTGTCATGTGACTCCCCGTCAGGCTCATTGTTGCTAAAAAATAAAACGTATAATCAACTTAAATACAAAGTTTAACAAGAGGAAAATCGGCTCAGGTGGTTGGTGCTTGTTTTAATGAGCTCACGAGGCAAAGGAGGCGACTGATTTGACTTTCAAACAGTCGCCTCTCACTGTCTAAACCTGACGACACACAGTGTGTTGTTTGTTGTGTTCGAACACCAACCGCCTCTCTGTGATCAGACTGATGAGCAGGAACATGAAAGAGCTGAAGTTGAATTAACTTCAACGAATCACCGATCACCATCCTCTGACCTTCAGCTCTTCAAAGCAAATATGAAAACATTCCTTTGCTCTTTGTCTCTATATAACATATTTATTTCTGTTTTTTTTGTGCGAGGTTTTGTCGGCATGTTTGGTCATTACTGTGGTTTACTCCCCCGAAACCTAACAAGTGAAATGTGTGAGCCCTGCATTGTGGTTAGATTTAAGAGAACAGGAGCTTCTGGTGGACGTCTCTGTTCCTGTGTGAAGTTTGTCAGTTAACGTGCTGGAATGAGGCAGAATCATGACAAACGTAATGTTTAAACTATTAAAAGAAGATGAATAGATATTTAAAGATGACTGTATGATTTTGTTTTTCTTATGCTGTAAAAATGATGTACTGATTTATTTCTGTTTCTTGTGAAATGTCTATTGTAAATGTGGTTGAAGAAATAAACTGCACCAACGCAGGTCTATAGAAATGACTCTGAAACAGTTATTTATTCTGGGGACTCAGACAAAAAGTGTTTTTTCAATACCCAGTTTTTATAAAAGTAAGTAACTTCAAATCAATAAGTAAGAATGCAATTTTTTAAGATAACTCCACTGTGGCAAATTTCAGCCGTGAAATTTCAGCGTTTGAAATCTTTACATGTTTTTGCTGCGGCTCGTTAACAGTGTATTTCTATGAGGGGCCCTCCAGCTCCCCTTTGCCCTGGGGCCCCAAAGTCCCTTGAAACGCTCCTAAGTTCTGCATCAACCAGGACTCATTACGTCCGTATGAAATGAAAATAGTTTGAAATCCCCTGGCAGCAGAAAGCTCCTCGTGAGTGACTGAGTTTTATTTTGCCACAAAAATCTGAACTTTACTGTTTGTGATTGAAGATCCACACACTATCTCAGCTGCTGCCAATTAAGCTCAGTTTTGTGGCCCCAGACGTTTGTATTAACTGGATCAAACTTGATTAAGACTCAGACCCTTAATGATTATGACTCAGTTGAACGTATGAAACACAAAGTTTAGTTTTATTCTAACGTGGGGACTCGAGACGTTCACGTGTCTCAGCAGCGGCTGAACTCTCCTCAGGTTTAATGAAGTCTAATCAGTCTGTTGAGCTGCAGCTGCAGGATCCGGCCCTGGAGTGAACCTGCTCCTCAGACCTTCTGCTGCTGCTCTCACTGAACCAGACACATCCTGACATGACCCTTCATCTGAAAACCAGCGCTCGGCTCTTTGACCTGCACGGCACCGTGGGCCTCACAGACTGGGACCTGGACAAGGAGCTGAAACTGGCAACCATCTCCGACCAGTTTTACCACGGTGACGAGATTTTCTTTTGTTTGGCAGAGAAAACCACAGAGGACAGAAACACAGATTATCACAGAGAAGATTCGGAATAAACAAGTTCCAATTCACATTTGCATCAAGGACGAAAAAGAAGTTTAAAGTTTGAATGTGGAGAACCTGTGATGTGTGTGTTTCACTGTGGCTGACAGATGAGAAACTGGTCGACCAGTACGTGGTGCAGAGGCCGTCAGTCAGAGCCTCGAGGAGGAAAGATGAATTTGTTTTCTACGATAAGACATCAGGTAAGTTGAGAGGAAGAAAAGCCGAGGTGAGACGTTCGTCACTTCACAGCTGAAGGACCATTCATGGAACCATTTTCACAGAGGTCACACTAACACTTGTTTGTCCGTCAGACACCTTCGTGAAGCCGAGTCCGTGGCTGCTGGTGAATCCAAACATCGTCTGCCCGATCCCACAAGGACCAAGTGCAGCAGATCTTCAGGTGTCCTGTGAACCTGCAGAGGAAACGTCTCCGCTGAGCACTGCTGACAAACCACACGTGTTTGTCCTCCAGGAGGAACTGCAGCTCCCTGGTTCCACTGAGGACATGGTACAAGTCCTTCAGCACTCACTCTGTTCTCTGAGCTTCACAGACAAGAACCTGCCTCCACCTGTATCTACTAGAGATCCAGCCACTGATTCCACAGTCTGTCTTTATGTGGAACACGTATCTCACAAAGCGTTCGTCTCATCAGCTTCACACTTGGACGGTTTATCGTAAACCGTCTCTTTCATGGCAACAACGTTCATAGAATCTCGTTTCTCTTTATCAGATTATCTTCAAAGTAAAAGCACAACATTATTTTTTTTGGCTGTATTGCTTCATATTGAAGTGAATTATGTAGCTTTTATTTCAAAAAGTTGTGAAATTGGGTCTGAAGATTGTGAAAGATTGTGAAAAAAGTAAGAAAGAATGTTCAGCAGGCAGGATGAACACAAAGTTGTCTAACTTCACTCTGCACCATAGACTGTTTATACAAAGTGTTTTCAAGATCAAGGATGAAGACGTCTCCCGTCGACCGGCCAAGAGCAGGCGCAAGGGGAGGACCACCAAAGTCAGGGTGAGGACATCAGACCTGTGATCCACCAGGTTCACTCAGTGAGGAGCCGGATATGTTTTGATATCTTTAAAACTCGTCTGTGATCTCACTGTGACTGATGAGCAGCTCGGGTTGATTCTCATGAGTTCACTCTGCAGTCAGCATTTAGCAATATGTGGATCAAATTGTGAAGACACTAATTAAATTGAGCAAAAACTAACAAAATTCTAAGCTACACAAACACAAAGACAGTTTCATTCTTCTGAAGACAAAATCCAAAACACCTTCAGAATTTTCCTTCTAATTTGGTTCGAGTGTTCAACTGGACTCAAGGATGAACTGAATATAATTTGGAGGTCGAAGGTTAATGTCCCTGAGACTTTGACTTTGCCTCTTAAGAACGCCCTGATAGTATGTTTTCAAATTTGTAATTGATAGTAAGATTTAGCTCTAAGGTTAAGGCGACCTCTGGAAGATGATATCTCAAGTCTGTATCTAGCGAACCAGTTGTTACTTGGACTCATGAACTGTTTCAAATTCAGTGGTCAAAGGTCACCGTGACTTTATGATTCTGGAAAACATTATTTTGACAAACCCCAGGGCAAACATGCAGACATGTAAATGTATATGCTGATTTCAAAGTCTGTTGAGTTGATACTTTCCTGAAGATCTCGTGTTAGTTTGAGCCGTAATGGCGTCTGGAAAATGTCATCAGATAAATCAACACACACAACGTAAGTGGAATTAGTGATGGGTTTTATTTTTCACCGTTTTATTGCAGGACAGTAAGAACCTGACGCCGGAGTGCTGGCCCCGTCCACCGGTGAATTACTGCATCCTCATCGCTCTAGCGCTCAACAGCAGCCACAGCGGGAGCCTGAAGGTCCAGCAGATTTACAACTTCATCAGGTCATTATGTGATCGTGTGTTAAATCGTGCCCAGCGGTTTTATGTGAAGGTCAAAGGTCGTGTGCCATGAGATTTTGCAAGCATTTATTCTATTCACTAATTGGAAGGCATCCAATCAGACATCTTAGAAGAAGCTGTTAGGAAAGAACTTTTTAAAGAACCTGTGAGTCGTCTCTGATTGTGGAGTTGCAGGATCCTGGTTCCTCATAGTCCTCTCCGTCCGTTTCCAGGGAGCACTTCCCCTTCTTTCAGACGGCTCCGGACGGCTGGAAAAACACCATCCGACACAACCTGTGCTTCAGCAACAGCTTCCGCAAAACCTGCAACCAGCTGCGCAGAGACGAGAAGAGGAAGTCGTGCTTCTGGCACCTGACGCTGGACGGACAGCGGCGGCTGCACGACGAGGTCCGAACGCTGTCGGGGGAATCGTCCAAGCAGCTGGAGAGGAGCATGTCCCACCCGGGTGAGGGGGGAGAGAGCGAGAGGGTTCATCATCTGGGACTACGATTTCTAATCCCACTGTTTACTAATGGTGTCCTTTTCTCTTTGTTTCAGATATAATTCAGAGTTTACTCTAAAAGCATTATGCATAATAAAGCTAAATATGCAGAATGTTCTCTTGCAAACTTATTTAATTTACATTAATATTTGAAGATCCTTGAGGAAAAAAAAGTGGATTCAGGTGAAGAAATTTAATTTAACGTCCCTTTGAATAAATTCATTATTTGTGTTTGTCTGGTTTCGTTGGAGCTGCTTTTTATTACGTTTCTTTAATGCAAACAATTTGAGTTTCTCTTCTCCAGTTATGTGTGTTTAGCTAATCAGCTGAGCTACATAGCTACAGGTGAGTTGGCCTGTATGGAAACTGAATCCTCACAAACATTACGACTGTGCCTTGTTTATAAAACATAATTATCAAAATGATGTGGCAGCAATCGAACCCAGTTGTCGACAGCGGCTGGTGTTTATCTGACTGCTACGGAGCGCTGGTCGCCCGTTTGTTCAAAACTTTATTCATACTGGATCCATGTTACATGATAAACTATGAACTTTCGATATAAAAAATTCTGTCTGTACGTTTTCTGAGAAAAACTAAATGTAGACTCAATGAATTCAGTTTCTTCTTTTGGAACAGTCTCCTAAACTCGCCCCCTCATAGCTTCCCTGTAATACGGCTGAGCGCAGGTCAATAAATTTGCTGCATCTCCTCGTGTGACCTTGGTGCCGCGCCCCCCCATGCAGCAGGTTTCATTTGCCTGCGACTCACAACTCGTGTCCTAATGTTTTCACTGTGTCAGGTCTGTAGGTAAATCTCTGTCTCATTTGCAAAGAGTCAAATGGTTTGTGCAGCAGATAGTTGACCTGTGAGTGTCTGCTAGTCAACTGGATGTCCTGATACGAAGCAGTGCTTGAAGTTGGAGCAGCAGCGGCTGATCATCACTGGAGACGTCTCACATCAGGTAACGACACAGACCGACACCTCTTTGTCAGTTATTGGCTGTTTTTTAGCAGATTAAGACATTTTGTTGATCCACTGCTGGAGAAAATCACTTTTTTCAGTAGCAGGGTCAAAATGAGAAGAAACCTTTCATATAGAGTAGTGAAACCTGAAGTGTCTTACAGGAGTAGACAACACATCACAACCAAAAGATGAATCCAGGCGTGAATTCGTAACCTTTAATACCAGGACGTGATTGGCCGTGGGCTTCCTCAGGTGATCCTGGTGTCCACGTCCGACCATGTGTCCTAAAAGTTTGACAAAGATCTGCTTCTGAACGAAGGAGTTTGTTTTGTTCACGTAGTTTTATTAATTTCTTCAGTCGGCATGCGTTGTTTTATTTTCTGATTTCTCTGACGGGACAGAGTCAAGTCAGAGGAAGATTTAAATGAAGATTTAAATTAACCACATTTGTGAGTCAAAGGATCCAAGGTTGAGATAGGAAGTGAAATCTTGATGTATTTGTGAGGAGACGCTCTGACACAGAGGATCGATGACACCACCTTGGTTTGATACGTTTGTCTGACAGTGCAGATGCATTAACACGTTTCCAGTTTCCTTTTCCCTTTTCAACTTTCTGCACCGTTTCCTTCAAAGAGCAGCGGTTGATTGAGGATGTTAAAATAGTTTTGTTGCCTTGTTTGTGTGTTTGTTAACCTCACTACACACAGAAGCATGGTGTATTAACACAATGATGCTCTCTGTCCGGCAGTGTTATCGTGATGATGAAGAGCGGCCTCTCTGGACCCTTCCTCCTCCTCCTCCTCCTCCTCCTCTGCACTCCTGCAGTGTCTGGACTGGGAGAAGTGCTGTGGAAACAATATGATTATTATAAAGATAATCATCGCAACTGGCAGGAAGCGAAAGACCACTGCAGAGAGTGAGCTTCTCTTTATAAGTCACATGATTGTCAAAAGCAATCCAATGCTTTTATTCATCTATGGCTACCTACTGGTTTATGTTTCTTTGTTACATGGAAGTGTCACGTTGTTTTTAAACGTTACCTGTGATCGCCCACACTACGCTTGAGTGTAAAATTAAGAAAGTGTTAAAAAGGATTACATTAAAGCAAATTGTAAAAACAAACCACATCCATTAACACAGTTTAAAATCATGTATTTAAAGTATGTCTTGTAAAGAAAATGTGTTTTAAGCAATACATTTAAAACAGTGAAAATGTTTAATGTCCTCAGGGCCCTGGTCACCCTTAGTTACCAGCCTTAGTTACCAGCCTAGTTTTAGGAATTATTGATTGGACGATTTACCATCATAGTTCTGAGAATTTGGCGTGAATGACTCCGTTGTTTAACCGTGCTGAGCTTTAAACGTTTTTAAAAGAATCTTAAAATCAATCTTAAATTGAACTGGCAGCCTTTGACGGGAGGTGAAGACTAAGCCTAAGCTTGGTGTAGTTTAAAATGGACACAGACTGACTGGCTGACTGGTTCATGTAAATAAATCACTGCATCGTCCAGGATGTAGAAAAACAGGAGAAAGGAAAATGAGTAAAACCTCACGTCTGAAAACATCTGCTGCTGCTGGTGTCACTTCGTTTTTTGTGTATTCTGACTCGTCACTGTGCAAATATCAACTTTGATTCTTCTTCTCCAAACAGCCGATACAACCGTGACTTGGCCATCATGTATTCACAGGCTGACACAGAGGATCTGGACATTGATGATTATAACTCGTGGATCGGCCTGATCACAAACGCTCAGGGTAGATGGCATTGGTCGAACGAAGATGGATCCAACTTCAGGCCCTGGGCAGATCAGGAACCTCACGAGAATGACAAATGTGTCTTTGTTACTTATGACGACATCTCAAGGTGTGGTTGTGTTTTCTAACTGCTGAACAGTTTCTATGAGGGAGGTGTTTGACATGTGATGTATCTGGTGCATCGAATTCTATTCAGTACTGATCAAATCTGTCAGTCCTGGTTTCAGAATTAACCGCAAATCTTCGGCGCAGATTTAGATTGAATCCCTTTTGTCTTCATCAGGTTTTCTTGAAACTAAACGCACAACGTTCGTCTCGTTGTTGTAATACCTGATATCAATCTGTGTGACAGAGCTTTTATTTTGATAAGATGTGAACTTGAATGAAAAAAATATCAGCAGTTCAGTTAATCTGTTAAATTTGTATATAAACCACACGCGTGAACAGTAATAATTCTGTTTGGTTTGATGACAAACTTTGACAATAAAATCTTCGGTGCAGATCACTTCAACAGTCAAATCTGATCCCACCTTCCCGCCAGCCCGGTTTGCACCTTCTCTTTCACAGTGATTATCTCTCTAGGCAACCGTTGTTTATTTTTTGTGGTGGCCTTAAGAAAGACGACAGTCACCAAGATAAGAAGTTGTATCGAGTCTGTGTTCTGATGAAACTGTTGTTTAGAAACATGAAACCAGATCGAAGTTGAATTCCAGAGAGATAAAATAAACGTGTACAAAAGAATGAAGTGATTGAATGCATCACTGTAATTCACTTTATTTTTTATTTTTTCTCTTCAAAGTTTTCGAGGAACCACCTGTGACCGTTATTATTTCTTCATCTGTAACCGCGAAGTCCACGGAGACCATTACCACTATAAGTTTAAACTTGAGTCAAAGACGTGGTGGGAGGCCCAGACGTACTGCAGGGACGTTTACGAAGATCTGTCAACTTTCATAAAGGGCTCCGACCTGGAAGATGTTGAACTTGTTGAGGACTTTCCAATCTGGACGGGACTGCACAGAGACGGTAAAACACAAACCAACCATGTTTTCATCAACTCTAATGGGCTCAGTGGACAAACTGGAACTTGCCCACTGCTGCAATGTTCATATGTGAAAGAGAAACTCTGGAGGAAGTCTGAAGACATCTGTGTATACTTGTAGGATGTAGGAAAACAAAAATAAAAAGGTCGTCCCATCTTTTATAAGTATGATTTTCCGATAGCTATTTCTTGTAAAAGGCTTGTGCTACAAACTTAGTCCTCCTACAAACCAATTACAGTGTCATCTCTCCTTCAATATAATAGCAGATTGATATTTTAACAGCTCCATTTGATAATTGCTCCATCATTTCTGCTGCTGTCTGTAACAGACTGTGCACATTCTGCCCTCGCCTATGAAAGCACATATTGCACCTGGTATTCCGTCTTTAAAACCACAGTGAAACAAGGCACTACTGACTTCAGACCAGGTTTTAATGGTCGTACGTTCACTTCCCGTTGCCCTACGATACCCATTTGTCTACGGCCATTTGTTATTCAGTCATTAATCGATAGTGACATAAAGCTAGCAGAGCCACTTGGTGCCGCTTGGTGTAAAAAAAGAGCCCAGCGCCTTCAAGTCGCCACTTTTACTTCCTTCTTAATGAAAAGCTTGATTTAAGCTTTGATTTAACTTACAAAACGTTATAATTAGTTACCCGATCATAAAGCTGTTGTGTCCACGTAATCGTTTCCAACAGTTTCCATTTTAGCAGCTCTAAAAGTCTTCAGTTAATGTGGAAACCAGGCATATCTATAGCAGTATGAACATGAAGTGATGTGGATTCAGCTGTTCATTGCTGTTCGATTCATCAATTTTCTAACCTAAAATAAATAGTTCCCCTCATCTGCCTTGCTAAACAGTTCCCCCCTCTGTCCTGCAGAGGGAGCATGGAAGTGGACCAGAGGCTTGTCGGAGTTCAGAGGTTGGTCCTCAAATGAGCCGAGAAGCAACAATGGCGACTGTGCATCCATCTCTTCTCTGAGTAAAACGATGTCCGCCACAGACTGCAACCTCCGCTACCCCGTCCTCTGCTACTGGGACAACCTGGTCCTGGTGAACGAGAGCAAGACGTGGGAGGAGGCGCTGGAACACTGCCGAGCGCTGAGGGGGGGAAACAGGAACCATGACCTGGTCAGTGTGCAGCCTGGACCGGAGCATAGCTACATGATGCAGAGGGTCATAGAAAAGGCCAACACTGACGAGGTGGGTTTCAGCAACATGCTTCTGTGAGCTGGAATTAAACAGTACGAAACAGGGAGTTTTGAATATCAAATCTAAAAGTTGGGGTTACTGCTCCTTCAGAAGCTCCACCCCCACCTCCATGCACGCTAATGGATGTGGGGGTGGAGCTCGTGCTTGAATAAAGATCTCAACACGTCGGAATTGGCCGGAATTGGTACTTTTGTGTGCTCACCCGTCCCCGTAGCGCCATCTGGAGGCGACTGCTGATGGTTTCTCAATTGTTGAAAATGCTCACAGATCCCTTCTGTGATTTCAAATTTTCACTTGTTTTGTGGGCATAACGTCCTGTGAGATAGCGGCGTTAGCATTTCCGGTGGCTAAGTGTATTTTTCACCTCGTCCGCCCTAGTTAGCGTAGGAATGATGATAGTAACTCTTTTCAGATTTAACAGGTGATCCACGTTTTTTCAATCGCTCCAAGAAAGATGAGCAAACTGTTCATGGGGGAATCGCTGTTACACATTCAGAGATCTCTGTCTCACAGTAGCATGAAGACCGTTGTTGCTGATTTGCTGGAGCAGTGTTGTGATGTTCGGATCGTTCAGCTCTCTTTCTTTTGCTTGATTTGTTTCTAGTTCCAAGCGAGCTCACAGAGCGTACAGTCATCGGACCAAGGGCGAGATTTTATTATTATAACCCTTTTTGAATGGTTTGAAAAATCAAAAGTATAAAGCGCAATGATCGCCTCTGTTTTATAGCTTTTACAACGGAGGGAAGTTGGGACAAGGTTTTGCCGCATGTGTCATCCATGGAGCTTTATCGGTTGTTTCTTGTCCTCAGGTGTGGACGGGCCTTCGATTCCTGGCCGGTGAATGGTTGTGGGTGAACGGGGACGATTTGCAGTACTCTGGCTTCCCCGTCTGCCCCCTGGAGCAGCAGCGCTGTGGAACCTTATCCAAGCAAGGCGACGTCCAGATCAGAAACTGTTCAGAGACGAGGAACTTCCTTTGTTACTTCTATTAATGACCATCAACACCTACAGAATGTTCTTCTTCTCCCGCCTCTGTCCGATGACTCAGTTTAGATGCTCGATGTTAAACTGTATTTACTGAAGTCTTCTATGAAACTTCTTCTAGAATTTGATCTGCAACTCAAACAATATCTGATCTTCCATCTCAGCTTTATAATTAACGAGTGATTCTCTCATAGATCATGTTCTGCTCATTAAAACTAACATATAAGCTGTGATTTAAACTGTTTGTGTATCATTACATTAGAAAAACCTTAAAATAAATAAAATTGAGAGCTGCTGTAAAAAGCCTCCAGTTTGACATCTCTTGTCCAGCGCCATCTTGGATTTCTTGAAACCAGAAGTAGCCATATTAGGACAAGCGAGGGGTGGAGCCTGACTGGGGGCTCGAGCTCACGTCACGCCCACCTACACCTGCGAGCCGCACCCATTGTACGGTAAGAAGTGTCAATCAAACTGTATCCATGATGCCCCAATGCAAACAGTGCTTAATGGTCTAACCAGCTTTTAAATTTATCTGCATTTATTTGCAGGCGGGTTGATAAACGAGATACCTAAACTAAACATTTGTGTGATAAAAGAAATGTGTGCGGCCGTAAACAGTGTGCGTCTAACAGAAGATGGAGGCTTGGCCCAGATATCATGTGCTGAGCTCCGATGTCCCTGACGATATAAATCAAGTGAGAGGAAGTTATTGTCTTCAAAAAACTTTTAGTAGTTTCAGCTGAAGACAGTTGGACGGTCTGAGACTGAGCTGTTCATTTGAAATAAGTAGAGATGGAGGCAGGGATCAGCTCCCACCGGGTTGTAATGGAAACACTGGAGATGAACCTGTTGCCTGTCAGTGATCGTTGCTGTTAGGGAAACACTGTGATTCACTGCAGCCACACACACACACACACACACACACACACACACACACACACACACACACACACACTCGTTACACTGCTGCTATCTTGGGATTGAAATGTCTGTGACGAAAGACAAGATCTAACTCTGATTCTGTACACAGATAAAAAAACAAACCCTAAATTAATCATCCCTGATTGTGTTTAATGAAGCTGGCGGCTGATGAATGTTTCACAGATGTGTGTCCGTGTGTGTGTGTGTGCGTGTGCGTGTGTGTGCGTGTGTGTGTGAGTGTGGGTGTGTGTGTGTTTGTGTGTTTGTGTGTGTGTGTGTGAAGTTATGGCTGAATGACATCATTTCAGTCTGTTTATGTTACGTCGTAGATCTGTGTTATTTTAGTGCAGTCAGCAGGTTTTGGAAAAACAGGTCTTCATAAATCAAATTGTACAAATACAGATGGAACACGACTGTAACTGCAACTGAAGATAAAATATCTCCGATACAAACGTTGTCATCTTGTGCTGATGACGTCGCTTTGAGTCTGTGAAGTAACATTTTGGACTTTTGGTAAAAATACAAACTAAAAGATGGAAAAAATTTGGTTTTAAACATGCCCCTTAAATCGATACACTTTAAAAATATTTTGCATTTATTTATGTATTTTTCATGTTTTATATGAAACCTGTGTTGGACTGGTGACCTGTGTACCAGACCTCCTCTCCCAGTAAAAACCAGATGTTTGTTTTATATAAATATTTGAACTTAACAAAACCAACAGTTGCTTCTTAGGTAAAATATATTTTATTTTTTTGCCTTTTTAAAAAGGCAAAACATGATGGTATAAACTAAATTGAAGTCTATAAACATCAATTGTGTCATAACTTTGACTTTTAGATGAACAAACTTTTTTCATTTGGGTCCGAACCAAGTGAATAATGATACGAATTCGGGAGAAAATTAACTCACTGAGTTTCTCTGGTTTTTAACATGCAGTGCTGGTATATGTACACCAGGGGGCAGACTTTGTCAAACACAGGCCTGCTCCTGACACACACACACAAACACAAACACAAACACAAACACACACACACACACACACGCACACACACACACACACACCACTAAACTGTATCAGCCATCACAGAGGAGGATGTTTCCCATGATGCTTTGCTTTGTGTTGAATTCATGACCTTCAACCTCCAACTTTTCTGCTGAATTAAAACTTGATTGATCTGACGAACCCTAAAATCTGAGCTCTGACCCTCCGGCTGCCTTAGAGACGTTTACGACCCACTGTGGTGCTACTGGTTCTTATTTAATTCACTGTTTGTTGATCCAAGTTATTTTGAGGGAAAGAAAACAGCCGACAGCCAAAGTGGAAATCAGATTCTGGTTCACTCTCACCTTCACCTCTGGAGAAGTTGACGTCAGAGTTGAGATTCTGTCGCGGATGTGATCACGTCCGGACTCTGTGTGGATCAGCTGGAGCTGTTCGCCCTCTGAGGTTCTATAAACCTGACGCTCAGACTTCATATCCTGACCCCGAGCTGCGCAGTTGCTCAGGTATTTTATTTTAATGAATCGCTGGGGAAACAGTGAACACATGATCTCACCAGGTCGCCTTTTATATCTCCACATCTGACAAGAAAATACTGTCAGGACGAGAGAGTGAGAAAAAACAAGGAACTGCTTTGGCAGAGAAGGACGGTGATTAAAGTCAATATTTAAGTGAGTCTGTATTTTCCACACTATTTTGAAATGGAAGCCTGTCATACTGAAACAAAGAAAGCTTTCCTGAGACATTCTTTCGCCTGCAGCAAACCACCAGCTTCAGCCTCCTCGAGTTCCTCCCTGACGTCACTCACCTTGAATCCATTCCCTCATCCGTCTGGACTGGGTCTCCTGCGCCTGCTGCCGTCTTTATGGGACAGCTGGCAGTGTTTACTGCAGTGAGAGACTGACGGGGCGGATGTGGAAGGGAGATGATTTGAGCCAAGAGTCGAGACTGGATCTGAGACCTTCAGCACCAGACTCAGGTCATCAGATTGTCTGGTAAACGTGTTAAACAGTGACATGGCTGTGGACCTCACTGAGGAAAGATGGAACAAAGCAGCGAAGCACAGGAGAGAATCCAGAAAAGGAAGATTGGATTTAGAAATGTGCTCCACCCCCAAATCTGACCCAGAACAAAGTCCAGACCACATTGTTTATGATACATGATATTTAACATCACTTCATCTCGTCCCTTCACTCCTTCACAGAAAACATGAATAATCCACTGATGGAAAATATGGGAAAGAAGTTAGTCTAAATGTTTGTAATCACATGAAGCAATAAATCAAATTGTGAAAACTGTTTAAATTCAGCATGAGGGGGGGGGGCCTTGCCATCGGCCTCAGACCGAGCTGTGTTAAGTTCTGTGGGAGTGTTACCACGGCAACCGATTTGTGGATTGTTTGTGAGTGTTTCAATCTCCAAAGGGATTTGCGTGTGTGTGTGTGTATGTGTGTGTCTGTGTGTATGTGTGTGTGTGTGTTAGTAAATCAGTGTTGGCTGGAAATGCCTGGGTGACCTAATGCACAGCTGTGTGTTTTGGATGAAGAGAATTCTTTTCAAAGGGAAAAGTTCCAGTTGTGTCTCTGTGTTCAGGAGCTGAGTCTCTAATCTGAGTGTCTGAACTGACAAGCAGACACAAACACACACACAAACACACAGACACACACACACAGACACACACAGGGTGGTGCTGGGGCACAGGGCTGTGACGGGCAGCCGTGTGCCTCGGTGTGGACGCAGCAGATCGTCTCGGCGCCTCCAGCAGCTGCTCCTGTTCCGAGCTGACATATTTTATTCATAAGCTGGTGAACAGAAACCAGATCCAGCTCATTATTGCTTCAGCCTCGTCGTCAGGCTGCTGCTCAGATCTGAACTTCTCACAGCAGAGACCACGGCTTCTCCTCAGTGTCGGAATCCTCTCACCTCAGATGTCCATCCAGAGTTGTCCAGGATGCGAGGGGGCCCTGTGGTTAAAAACGTGGGTGTGTAAATTAACCATATTGGGGGCCTCCACCAGTAGCTGTGACACGGGGGCAGTGGCTGCTCTGTAAGTAGACCGATTCCAAAGGGATTTTTAAGTACCATTGATTTACACACACACACATTAAATAATACACCATTGGAACAGAAATCTCTTTTTAAAAGTCCCTTAAAGACAAAAGCTCGGCCAGGACTCAATTTGTCCCATGAACTCATTTATTATTCCTTCAATCTATGTCTGTTCTTTAAGAAATCACTTTAATAACAGCACGAATGTTCAGTGCTGTGCGTCACATGTTTCTTATCCATCATCCATCACTTATTGATGCTGCAGCAGAACGTGGAGCCCAAACACAAAGTCATAAAGATCCGTCTCCAGAGACAACACAGACACACACGTGATCTGGTTTCTCACACGGACCTGATCTCATGGATCCAGTCTGACATCACGTGAAGAGACAGAAGACTCAGATGCACATGAGAATCATTTTCCTTTCAGAGCCTAAAACCTTCCCACAGTTGAAATGTTCATTAATATTCAGATCAATCCCTGCTGGGTCTCTGTCTGTGCTCTTTTTACCAACTGGTTAAACCCAAGTTTATAATTTAACACATCTTGTCATGAAGGAAAATATGTCTTCCTTTATTTTCTAAAGATAAGATATAATTCACCTTTATGTAACGTCCTCAGGGGAAAATCTGATTTACACACAGCAGCTTAAAATAGAACAAATGTAGAAATAAAACAATAATTGAAACTGGTTTCAAAACTATAAAAAAGTTAAAAACATTAGTTATACAGACTGTTTACATGCATGTGCAGGACAAAGTGTCAATGCTATGTGTTAAAGCGTGTGTGTGAGAGAGACGTGTGTGTGTGTGTGTGTGTGTGTGTAAAACTGTACATGCATACAATATTGTGACTGCTCCACTGTTATGATATCATCTTACTTTCCCCTTGGGAGAGTCACATGACACCAGTTTGGTGGAGGGTGTCAAAATGCTTCAATGAAAACCACATGGAGGGTGGAGAGAGAGAGAGAGAGAGAGAGAGAGAGAGAGAGAGAGAGAGAGAGAGAGAGAGAGAGAGACAGAGTGAGAGAGAGGGAGACAGAGATGAGAGAGAGAGAGAGAGAGAGAGAGAGAGAGAGAGAGAGTAGAGAGAGAGAGAGAGAGAGAGAGAGAGAGAGAGACAGAGTGAGAGAGAGAGAGAGAGAGAGAGAGATGAGAGAGAGAGAGAGAGAGAGAGAGAGAGAGAGAGAGAGAGAGAGAGACAGAGTGAGAGAGAGAGAGAGAGAGAGAGAGAGAGATGAGAGAGAGAGAGAGAGAGAGAGAGGCTGACATGAGAAGAAGAGAGAAGCTGTAAGAAAAGTCTCCAGAACCAAGAACAGATCCAGAACTGCAGGACCAGGACCTGAACCTGAACCCAGGACCCGGTGCAGCTCAGTCCACCATGTCCTCCAGCAGAAGAAGGAACTCCAGCAGACAGCTCCTGCAGAACCTCATCAGGTGAGAGAAACAACATCTATTTTTTCTTATTGTTACCTGCATTGATAAAAATGTCCATAATGTGGAATTTCATAATAATGGTGCAAACAAACTATATTTGAGTAATTCTACAAAATATGTCTTTTATTTATTATTCCCAACCTTTTTGTATAATCCGAGGTGGAAATTAGTTCTGAAGGAAATTACTCATCTACTCCGTTGTTGTTAAGTCTTGAAACACTTGTGATCTACTTGAGTATTTCCATTTTCTTCTACGGAGAAGTCTTACTCCAAATTATAATTTATATTTATCAAGTTACTTTAAAGATGAAAATTTCAAACATGAAGATATGATCAGTTTATTACTGCTATGAATTATTATGGAAGAAAATAACAGTAAATGAACAAGTACAACATTAATGTTCTGCTTATATATTAATGCATGTATATTACATTATGTCATTGCCATAGTACACAGACAGATCATACTTTTACTTTTGACAGTTAAAGTACATAATTGCAGACATACTTTTACTCAAGTACAATTTTAAATACAGGACTTTTACTTGTATTAAAGTATTTTCAGTCTAGATATATTTATTGTAGCTGTGAGTGGTGATAATTCATCGTCTCTGGACTGAAGTCCAAAGAATTGTTGTTTTTCCTTTTACGTCAACTCGTATTTGTCGTCCACAAATCTGCAGCCACGTCAAACACAGAACACAAACACACATTACAATATATACATATATATATGTATATATATATCATATGAAATACAATGTCTGAAACCATCTTAAACATTACATTAAATTGTAAATCGTTAAATGATTGATGTACATTGGTGACACACAAACAGGAACTGTCGTAATGCAACCTAATCACCAGTGGTTAAAACAAGATCACATCATTTAACCAAAATTACATGGACGACTGATCATCAGCTGACTCATCCTGAGCTCTTTATAGTCTAATGGGAAAAAAACTATATATAACAATCCCGGTGGTTTCTGTGCCGTCGACCATTTTCACCACTTCTAACAATCGAGAGCCATGAAATACAAATACAGGCAGAGAGCTGAAGTTTAATTGAGGTTTAGGTTCAATTAACAAGATGGATCTCAGCCGGTCAACATCTCTGACAGTGAAACTATTTAAAACATCGTGTCGCACGTGAAAGAACAAGTGAAGTTTCTGAGTTTCTGAGAGCTGAAGCAGAAACGACTGAATCTGTGTGTCCTGGACAAAATGAGGGGTTTTCCGATTCGATTGAAAACAGCCAGAGTGTGTTTGGTTTCAATAGGGCGTGAAAATAAAATGCTCAAATACTTCTGTTATAAAGCAGGAATCAGCCGAAGAGCCAGATGTTCAACACTCTTTTTAAGGAAATACTGATTTTGAATAATGTAAATGATGTGGATGAATCTAGTTTTCTGAGTCTTTACAGAACGACTCCAGGTCTAGAAAGTGAAGCCGATGTGTAACTGCTTGAAACGTGTTTTTCTCCTGAATCCTCAGCAGGAGGCGACTCTACTTCTCACTTTATAACGTCAGTAAACAAGTCTCGAAAAAACCCAGAAAGAAAAACATTTTCTATTTTCCAATGCGAACGTGGCAGCGTCATAAAAGATTTAGAAGTCATTTAAAATATAAACTTGAAATGATCCTGGCTTCAGTGTTATTGCTCAGTTGCTACTTCGTAAGAGTTTCCTGTGAGACCTGCACAGCGGTCACAAAATAAAACTATAAGAAACCTGGAATCGAACCCTGAACGCCACACGGACGAAGCAGGACGCCGGCCTGTGGTCGTCAACACGGTTCAGATGACTTCAAACCCGTCTGAGACCAGGAGGCGACTGAATGCATCTCGGAGTTTAGGCAACTGCTGAAAATAAAAACAACTGTAAATTAATGCAGATGTAATAATGATGTTTTCGTCTGATCTCAAATCAAATCGACTGTTCCACATTTTCAGGCTCTGGGCTCGAGGCTCACAGCACAGATCTGAGAACAGCAGATCAGTCCGTTCTGAGTCCTCTGCTCCAACGGGCTCAGGAGTTTAAACTTGTTTTTAACTTTTTTCACCCTTCACCACT